>JANTPZ010000552.1:0-25457 GCA_025593235.1 Vachellia pachyceras | reverse complement strand
CTCCACCTAGGTAGCTTTTCTCTATTTAAAAACTTGAGTTATCATTAAAATTTTAGCCTCTGCTTTGAGTATATTTACCTTTAAATTTAATTTTTTTTTAAATTATCTTAACAGATTTTTTTGATTTTTGATTTTGAATTTTTTAAGAAAGGTTTAAAAACAGCTGTAAAGACAAGAACACGGTAAAAAAGACCCCTTAATTTTACATTTTATAAAATAAAGACCCCAAAACACAGTCATGTTGAAAAATAAAATAATGTGCGATGTAACCCCACTACGGCTCAACCTCAACGGTCCATTTTCCATTGATCTCTATAGCGAAATTTGAATGGACATGACATCCGATTAGAGCTGGGAAACGGGTTCAACTTCAGCCCGTTTGACCCGTTTTAAAAACGGGCTGCATCCCAACCCGTGGGTTGACGGGCTCAACCCGCGGACTGAACCCATTTTCCCGGCTCTACATCCGATGTCCACCAAAGAAAGGCGTACAAACGCAGGAGATCAACGGAGCTCGCTCCTTGCTGCGGCCACTAAGCAACTGCTAATTATTTATTTTCCTTAAATAATAATTACCAAGAAAAAGAACTAGATCGGAGCACGGCAACAACTGGGAAGGAGTCAACTATCTACTACGACTTTCTGAAATAAAAAACAAACCGCTGCATTGAACTGTCATGTCAATTTCTCATAACCTAGACTTACGGTCCGTTTAGAAAAGTGGTAGAGAAGTAATTTTACGTAAGTCGAGGTAAATATGTGGAGGAGATTGTCTCATTTTGTGAAAAACACTGTTGAACGTACTTTAAGTTGAGAGTTAAGTGTTTCCAAACAAGCACTTAATGGATGTGTTTGGGAAGTCCGTTGGGAGAAATGAATTTACAGATTTTGAGGTATTTTGCGGATTTCAAGATAGTTTTATGGATTTCGAGATGGTTTTTATAGATTACGAGATGATTTTTATAGATTACGAGATAATTTTATATTAGAATGTGTGTACCGTTTGAGAAACGGTGTTCCCAAACAAGCGTACAATCTGGTTGCAAGTCCACATTCTGAGAATTAAACCCAGAGGGTTGCTCGCTGTAATATTCTGTGGATCTGGCAGTATGATGGCTACAATCACGCATAAAAGATGGGTCCTTTTCACAGCATCATTCCATCAATTCATACACAATTGATTCTTACCCCCCCCCCCAAAGTTATCCTCTCAATTCCCCCTCCTTCCAAGGAAGACAAAATGACGTTGGGTTCGTTTCGGAACGCAATGAAAAAATACTTTTACATCGATGTAAATATGTGAAAGATATCTTATTTTACGAAAAAACACTGTTGGACGTACATTTGGTTTTTCCAAATGGTATAACAAACAGTCCCATTAATTTCTATGCGTTGCAATTGTAGACAAATTGAGCGTGCAACACATGGATTCCCTGTTTTAAAGTTCTGATGAAACCCCATCTGCCAAGCACGTGTAGTGTCTTCAACGATCATTTTTGGAGTTCTCACTGATAATTAAGATGAAGGTCTGGCGATTTTGCAGTTGAGTTGTGAAAAGAATGGAGTGGATGAGAGTGTGGATAGGATTGAAGGAATCAGATTCCTTATCAGAATATGCACACAATGGGGCTCATTGGTTGTGCAGCACCAGAAAACAGTAGTTTTGAGGAAGCCTGTCCAGTTAGGTGAAATTTTTAGATCCTTATAATTATTATAACAAGCAGCTCGATCACATCATTGTCTCCTCGATCATGAGAGAATAAGAATATATTTATGAAAGTTACGTATGGCTTCAAAGCAACCATGGAATGTCAGATATGATTGGCCTCCACGTTAAGAGCTTTCTAGAGATTCAAAGACAAGTGTGTGGGGGAGGGGCATGCCTCCCTTGTTTCCCTCTCCTTGATTCCTGCTTACAAATTGCCCAGAAAGACAACGACGCCCTCTCCATATTTACTAAATATGGATTATGTTTTTAAAATGATCATATCCGTCTCAATCGAATCCAAATATTGTTGAACTCAATTGAGAGAAACTCTCGTGTAACCATTTTATGTATTTACATATATCTAAATTCAAAAGACTGAAGACTACATAACTTTTCGAATCTTGATACAGTATTAGAATTAACAAAATAGCTTAGTGCCCGTAGAAATAACTTTTCCAATAAAACAAGCAGGTGCTCTTCAATATGTCAATATGTGAGAACGGATACAGATTTCGAGGTAAATATGTAAGAGGAGTTTTACTTCGGTAAACATATGAATGGATTTTGGATGCCCAAACGGGCTATCCAAACAAACCTAATACAAACAGGGTTTTAGTGTGTCAAAAGGAAGCTGCATTAAAAAAGAAAAGAAAAGGGGTTTTCTTCACAGGCCAACTGATCATTTCTTTTTTAAAAGAAAGCTCAGTTAAGCCTGCTCCGTTGCACACAAGAAGCTAGCTAACTGAAAATGGCAAAACAGACAGAGAGGAAAGAAAAAGAAAAGCGGAAGCAGAAGTGGAACTGCTAATTCTCCTGGAAAAGCAGCCATAACTGTATTTTTAGGGTTTGTTTGCCTCCTCTCTGAAATCTTTGTTTGGTTTTAAAATTTAGGTTTTATTCCAAAACCTAAGTTTTGTCCAACTACAAAACATTTTTAGAAAAATTATTTTGGTTACAAAACTTCGATTTGAAACTTAGGTTTTGAAAAATAGGTTTTATCTTTCCTACTCTTTCTTCATTTTCCTACTTTTTCTTTCTCTTTCTTCTCTCATACTTTTTCTTTATTCTCTTTCATATTTCCTACTTTTCATTCTTTCTCTTTCTTATTTCCTACCAACTTTTTTGCCTCGAATCTATAAAAGCTAATGGGTTCGTTTGGGAACGAGGTAGAGAAGTACTTTTACATAAGTTGAGGTAAATATGTGAAGGAGATTATCTCATTTTGTGAAAAAACACTGTTGAACGTGCTTTTAGGGTGTTCATAAACCTTACCAAACACCCCCAATAACTTTCCAAACATAAATTACTTCTCAAACCCTAAATTTTACCTCGGAATTTGTAAAATTTAGTTTTAAAATAGCTTCCAAGCAAACTCTAAATGAAACATGAAAGTAGATAGACAACAAATGGACACATAGTTCGAATGTTCGATGAAAGTAGCCTGATGTGATGAGCAATAGGCTGCGACATTCTTTAGACAAGTAAAACCCATTTCACAGTCCATGCCATGAGGTTGGTTTAAAGGGCCCCTGATTCCACATAACCAAGCATTCGCCAGTAATATGCCGGATTCAACAAAGGCTTATGGCACGTTTCAAGTTTATTGCTGCAGTACTTTCAAATTAAATGCCCAGAATTTATTTGTTACTTCATACTTTCGAATCGCCCATGCTCAGACCTCAGACACGCTACCTTATGCATGTCTTGTCTTTGCACCTATATGCCTTTGCCCCACCTTGAGGTTTTTTTTTTTAATGGTTTCCCATCCGGTATCCAGGGCAAGCCATCTTTCAGACGGACAACGACCCCAGACTAATCCGGATCGCCTGTGGTAGGACCCTGAAGGCGGCTAGGCTACCACCTTGCGGTTTTATACCCACACCTTTATTCTCGACTTAATTAAGGTAGGATAATGGGTCCGTATAGGAACGTAGTAAATAAGTATTTTTACGTAAATTGAAGTAAACATGTAAAAGAGATTATCTCATTTTATAAAAAAATATTGTTAAACGTGTGTTTAACTTTTGAAAACATTCCAAACAAACCCAATGACAGCTACCACAAAGCAAAAGCACAGTGAGATATATATGTAGAGCATTAATTAATTGATACTGCGAAGCAGTGTGTTTGGGAACTCTATTGGGAGAAACGGGTTCCGTTGATGGTTTTATGGATTTTAAGATGGTTTTTATAGATTTTGAGATGATTTTTATAGATTTTGAGATGATTTTTACAGATTTTAAAACGGTTTTGTCTCAGCTTACATGCACCGTTGGAAAACGAAGTTCATAAACAAACATATATTAAATTCTACAATCAGAATCACGGTAGTTGATTAGAGCACCCACTGGACAAAAACTGGACACCCAGATCCCCCTTTCTTCAGAGTTTTTTTTTTTCAAATTCCTCTTCATGTTGGAAACATGCATGGAATAAAACCCTTCTGTATCTTAAAAGTACAATGCCATCGATTTTTAAAATTAAAAACCCCTCTTTTGATATCTACATCTACGTGCATTACAAGAATATTACTCCCACAGCCATACGAGGTGCATGTATGCAAGAGCTTTCGTAAAAAAGTCCAGATTGCCCCTTCTGTGTGTATAATCATCACTCTCACATGACTGAGCACGCATTTGGATTTTCGTCACTGAAGAACTCGAAAGAATCCGACGGCTGTGATGTATACGCATCCGAATAGTACGGTGGAGCCCCCGTTTCTGTTGCCATTCCTGGATAATGCACCTGGGCGTATGAATGCGGCCGTGGGGCCGAATAGTACGCTGTGCTGTAGCTGCTGCTGGGATACGCTGTGTGATGGCTCACGGAGTACACCGGGGGTGAATGGTGTTGTGGAGGGTATTGATGGTGCATGGGATGATGTGGAGGGCTCTCATTTGCTGGATTTGGAAATGGCATCGGAACTGGATGATCATGGCATTGACCCTGACCCTGGCCCTGCGATGGGTTCGCCGATTCAGTGCCTGCAGGTGCACCACCTCCAGAGTGTTCGCCAGCGTTATTCCCTTTATTCCCCTTCTTTTTCTTCTTTTTGCCTCCCCCTCCACTGCTAGCTCCGCTTTTTTCATTCCCCGGGGCCTCTTCATTTTCGTTGCCAACCTGGACAGCGGTACTGACTTTTTTCTCGGTCACCGGCGACGGGTTACCGGCCTGAGATATCACGGTTTGGTTCTTCTCAGGCCTTGGTTCCTGGAACTCGACACCGGTTTTATCGGTGGTTGGTGTTCCTTCATTGCCATCTTTACTGGGCTTGCTGCCTTGGGCGTCCTGGGCTACAACTTTGACAGTTTCTTTTTCGGTATCACCGCTTTGGTTGCTTTCTTCAATGCTTTCTGGGTCGGCCTGTTTCTCTTTGTTCTCCGCCTTTGCCTGCTTTTTCTTTTTTGATTCAGCTTTTTCAGGCCACAACTCCGCGTGCTTCCCCCTGCTTACCAATTTCTTAATCAGAGTTTCGCTGTCTACGTTCCCCGTTACCACCACTTTGTGTTGCCTCAAGTCAATGTCTATGTTGTAAACCCCTGAGTTACAGACAGAACCGAGATCATATTAAGGGCAAGCTTCAAATTTGAACCATGACGGTACTCACTACTCAGTACTCATCATCACAAAATCCCGAAAAAGCAAAAACAACACCAGAGAACGTTCCCAGACATGAGACATATCTTGCAAGCAACGGAAAAACTCATCAGGACCTCGGAACTAATAATATTGTTATAGGCCGAAAATCATGAACAGAGACATAAAGCTCAAGACCCTGATGTCCGCTGAATTTGGACAGATGCTAGACAACCAGCTAGTGAACATTTAAAAAGGGAAGTGCATGACGAAGCAGTGAGTGCAGGATTTGAATCAAAGAAATAAAAAGCACCGCTTTGTTACAAAAATAAAATAAGAATCGAGACGAAGAGATATGAAATCAATCAAGAAAAACTGTTCTGGAGATTATTTGTGGGTGGCAACTCACCATCAATACTCTGGAGAACTCTCTTGACTTTCCTTTTGCATCCTTCGCAGTGAATAGAGACTTTCAATACACAAGTCTGAGAAACAGAGCAGCCAGGCATTAGAAACCTTTTAGGCTCAAGAACTTGAAAATGGACGAGAAGAAAAAGGATTCAACAAATGGCAGCACAATGAATGATTAATAAATACCTTGCACATGAGGGGTTGATCTGCTTGTTCTTCAACTTCTCTGGCTTCGACTTTTGATTCCGTTCCAGCCATTCCAAGCAGGAAAGATTGACGCTGCAGGACTTTGTTTTGCAGAGAGAGAGAGAATAGAGTGGGAAGGGTAATCTAAAATTGCTGGGACAGCTTATAAAGCAAACACAAAGAAGGCCTCAAAACTTTGGTCCGTAAGAATAAAATAAATAGACAAAGTGGGGCTTTTTATGGAGCAGAGCTGCAGAGGGACGCTGTGAGTAGAAACTAGAAAGGAAGTATATTGTGGGGCTAGAGGAGTGTGAGGGGAAGACGTTCCTGAATATGTAATTCCCTTATTTAATACTCTTCAATCTGTATAGTGGAGACCTATCAATTTGGCATTTGATTTTTTTTTTTTTTGCCAGCAATTTGGCATTTGATACCTCTTCGCCTTTTTCCCCTTTTCCAATCGATGTCCGATGCTTTCTGGCCCAAGAATTTTCTTTTTTCCATGCCTGTTCTATTTCGCAAAGCAACTTATTTTTACTGCCAGAGAGAGAGAGAGAGGAGCAACCCACAGTTTAACAGCTTATTTTATTCGCCAGTAATTAAGTTTGTGTTCATACTTCATCTGACCATTTGCCGAGTACCAGGAGAGGTGAGTTTTGTTGCATCGTAAAACAGTTCAATAAAAGGAGAAAAAAGGTGCAGGATTTCTTTCCTTCTCCTTTGTCTCTACTTTTATATGTAAGGGGCAGCTATTACCATAGCTTTCTTTCCATACAGATTGGACTCTATGCTTTTTTTTCTTTTAAATTTGATAGGGAAAAAAATGGCTTTGGTGTTGAAAAGAAAACTTCACACGTCACACTCTTCCCTCTTAAGTTACTTGGGATCTGTATAAAGCATATATGTACTTGTCAATTATGAAAGTTAATAATTTTTTACATATTCATTAAGTTCACACATAACACCAAATTACAGGTTGATTTTTATTTTCACTCTTATTTCATAAATACTTTATGAGCGTACATTCAAAGACAACAGGCCTCATCATTTTCTCTGAAAAAGTAGGGTTCTCCATTGTTTATTTGGCAAAGGAGAGGCCCAGCTCACTGCTTCCGTCAGACATGTCAGCTTGGAGGTTTCAGGCCCTCTTCCTGATGTGGTAGTAAATATTAAAAATGATATTAGTTCACACTAGAGCTCTTTTTTTAGAATAACAAGGTAAGCAAAGTTTAGAAATTCAGCAAAAGCAAGAGCTAAAGCTCATAGGGACATATCCCCACAGACGATTTCAAGTCGAATCAAAGAGGTTCAACACAGTAAAAAGGAGGCTCCTGCAGAAAGTTCACACTAGAGCTCTTGAAGTCATTGACTTGATTCTGTATATGGAACCGTACGACACGATGGTATGTGTATGTGTATATATATCATGTTAACAGTTGATAAAAATTAGTGGGTTAAAGGGTGTAATGGGTGTTCTAAATTTTTTTGAGAAATAATATTACACCAAAGGTGTAAAAAACATTACAATATTACCATATTGTTAAAAGCATTAAGTTTTACTACTAAATAATTTTATTTGATTATATAAAATTTTAGTTGATTGTTATTTTACTGTTTGTATTTGTTAGAGTGACATTGCACCGTTTTCTACAATTTCGATGTAACATTATCTCTTACAAAACTTTCTGACACACAAGTGGATACTTCCTTGTTAAATTTATCCCTCAACACAATTGATTGTACATATATATCTATATGCACCAGTTAAACTTTGGCCAAAAAAAGTTGCATCCAGTGTATAATACAGAAAAATAATAAAGAAAAGCACCAGCTAGACATGACAGTGTATAATACAGTTTAAAAGAATTATTGAACTGTCGAAAAATAAATCTAAAAATTCTCTTTATGGAAATCAAACTTAGTGCTGGTTTTCCTGGAAAAGTCCTGAGAAAGCCTTCTTAGCTCACCAACCAACGCTGGAGCCCCACAGTAAAAAACTCCTGAAAAATGGCAAACAAACATCATCAAAATGAGGCACAGGAGAAAGAACGTTGAGTAGGAATAACGAACAACGAAAAGGAAGGAAATTAATATATATATATATAGAGAGAGAGAGAGAGAGACACGTACCAACTCTTTTATCTGTGTGTTTAAGAGTGACGCGTTTGAAGACACTGCGCCAATTGGGTCTGGCGAAATGGGTCTTGACCCTTGTGTCTGAAACGATGTCGACGCCACTCTTAGCATGGTGAAGAGACTGAAGCATAGTGATCAAAGCGGATCGAGCATCTCCTTCTTCATAAACACTTGTGCAGTAGTTATGGAGCTCAATGAGTCCCTCCTTGTCGTTCTCTGCAACCTCGTTCATTACACCCTTGAACCACTCGAAGGAACCTTGTTCCCTAGTGACCCAGTAGAAATAGGCTCTCTTGGTGGCGAAAGGCTTCCTCTTGTTGTTCTTAACTCCGCTCTCTACCTCTCCCACTTCCAAGTCTTGCTGCTGCTTCATGTTGTTGAGCACGTCTTTGAGTATGCTGATCAATGGCGTCGCTCCAATTCCAAGTCCTACCAGAAGAAGAACTTCGTAGTTCTTGTAGTCTTGTGCCGGTGCTCCATATGGCCCATCAATCAACAGCTTTGGCATCCTGCAATTATTTTCAGTTCCATTAATTAATCATAGAGTCAGTATATAAATGCTTTCATAATGATTTTCTCGTAATTTAGATTGGAATGTATATGTAGGTCTTTCCTGTTAGCCTTACCTCGGTATATTGTTGCCCACGGTGACGTCTGCTCGCAGAAGACCACTTTGGCCCTCACTTGCTGGTTGGCATGCCTGAATCAATTAATTCACGAGGATGAGTGAGCATATTTGAACTAGGAAGGATCTTGATATAACATGACACATATAAAGTATAGATTGTGTGTAGTGGAAAACTGACCTTGGCGAAAACGGCTTTGAGCTGTGATGTCCAGTCTCCCAGAGTCCGGATGTGAACGCTTACATAGTCATCTCCTGGAGCTGATGTGATAGAGAAGGGATGCCTGCAGAAAACACCACCAAATTTATCTAATTTAGCCATCATCTTCAAATCAGTATTAAAATGAGTAGAAATTATGAGCTCATGAACGAGGTACGTACCATTGAAATGGGGAGACATCAGAACAGTTGACGAATAGATACTGGCCACTCATGTACTTGAATCCTTGTGGTTTAGACATATACAAAGCCAATACATTTCCTGGGTATACTGCAACCTGAAATTTCGAAGGACACGCTTATTAATTAACATGAGTGATGAAGTAATAAAACAGAGGATAGTAATAGTACATCAAATTCAATAAAAATGCAGGTACCTTCAGGATTTTGACAGATTTGTAGCCGGACCTTAGAGCGCGTATGAGGCGTTCGCATGCATATAATACCATTGGAACCGCGAGATACATCCAAGTCTGAGCCACAAAAACCAAGTTCGTCAGCAACAAGTAGAATAAAAAGAAAGCGACATGGGTTAGTTACAGGTTAGAGGGGGAAGACGAAGCATTACCGTTTTCTTGTACCAGTGCTTGGAGAGGTAGAGGAAGTATCCATGAACTATGAAGAGGGCATAGACGATGACGAAGAGGTGGTGAGAGTACCAAAAGGCGTTGAACCCAGTGAGCTTTTTGAGGGGTTTAGGGATGTTTAGCCTGTTGCGACGGAACCAAGGCTGAGCCAATGTGAAGGCTATGGCCATCAGCACCACCATAACGATGCCGGTCCAACCTTCCGTCCCCTTCACGAACCACCAATAATTGTCGGGCCTCTTGTCTCCAAAATACTTCTTCATCGGCTCATAATCTTCGTCCGTGGCGTGTAACAACCTCGGAAAGTCGCAGGTTAAATGTGCTAATGCATGCATCCCAACCCCAAGAGCAATGCCGAAAGCTACGACCTTGTGAAAGTTAATGTTGTCATCAAAAGGAACAATGGCTCCTAGCTTGGTCCTGCTCCGGAGCCAAGTGATAGTGTTTCTGCAGACAGGCAGTAAAATGAGCGCCATGTTGAATTTAAGAGTCTCGGCGGCTCCTTTAGCAGAGGTCACACAATAGCCCATGATGTCGAAGACGGCCCTGTTCTTGTACTGAATAAACTTCCAGGTGAAGAGGCCTGTGCAAATGCAGATCCACAGGGCTATGACCCAAATCCTCTTCCAGTTGTCCTCCACAAAGTAGGTTATCCCGCTCATCCAGCGCTTGACGGGGTTGTGCTCTTTGGTGGGGACCAGCTTCTGACTCAGCATTTGACTCAGCACTCTGCTGTCCGTCGTTATGTGCGTTGACTGCGCTGGCGCTTGCAGAAGCAGCATTTCCAGGTTGTACAGCTGCGTCCACCCACAAATATTCAAACATTTACGTGTCAGTCGCTTCCACTTGAACTGCCACTTCAATTATTGGGCTTCCTAAAGAACTTGCCAATTCCGGCTAATTTTACCATCATATTCATAGTTGACGCCCATTTGATTACTGATTATGGGTTGTTGTTAGGGCAGCATTAAGATTTATGTATTAAAACGCAAGAGAAAAGAGAATATACCGGAGTATATAAATAACATGAGAGGGAGGCAACAGAGTGTGTACGTAATACAGGGTTTTCCTGTGTATGTATGAATTGATGTGAGCAGGAATACGAACCTCGATGTATCCCAAGTTGTCGGGATCCAGCTCCTCCATGATAAGGGCCGCATATTCCTCCGCACGTTCTTTTATTTTTGATAGTTTATTAGCGGACGCACTCAAGGCAATAATCTGTCAAAAAAAATAAACAATAACGAAGAAGGAATGGTTGAGGACTGCTTCTAGAACTCCACATTTAATTTCTTGTAAACTAAGCAGTTTAATTAAATAATGCCATCGATATTTTAATTTCCGTGTGGAGCTCTCACCTCTTTCACTTCTTCTTCGGCGATCCGTCCGTCCGCGTCCTTGTCAACTCTGCCAGTGGTCAAATATACGTGAAGTGAGGATATATAACGTAGTAAGTGCATGCAGACCTAATCACCAATATTCAACATTCTACAACTTTGACATTAACTTATCGTATTTGGTTTTTTTATTCCTTCTACTTTTGACTTTTTTATCAAATGCCAGATCCTTCATCTCCATCCAAAAGCTAAGATGCATCGCTATTCAGCAGATTAACATATATTCAGTGCCCCCACCGTGCCAGGAAAAAAAAGGAAGATGTCTCTGCTACGTTCAAATCCTATTGGGGCATTATTGCTCACCTAACCTCTCCGCCTAATTTGCGCACTACCGTAACCTTTTGTGAACCTCTGTCATTTTCGCAACTCTCACAGTTGCTGTCCTACCAATAAAGAAAACCTAGATTTTTGTTTTTCGTTTCCTGATAATGCGAAGATCGATGTTAATATCTACTAGATTACCATCTCTGGCGAGGAATTTTACTCAGATCCGAAATGTCCGACCAAGATGTACCACCATAAAAGATCTGCCCCCCACCCCAAATGAAAAGACATGGATGGGATTAATAATTAATTAGGACGTCGCATATTGTTTCTGGGAGTGGAGATGAAGTGGATTTTAATTTAAAGAAAATATATTGTGCGCTTGCGTCTACATAGCCACAGCCACATGCAAGTTGCGGCAGATGCGGTCGGTGTTGCTTTCGACGCGTGAGAACGCATAATAGTTCCACAGACAAAGTCCACAATTTCTCATGATCTTTCTAGTTTACTTTCAGAGCAATTTGAATATCCTCCTATATATTATTTTTACAAATAGTTCGTCCCTCTGTATCGATGCCGCCAGCAAATGAATAAAACGTGTCCTTGTTCTTTACTTTTTTCTGGGTTCAAATGGTTATTCAAAGCAAGGAATTGAAAGGGATATGGCCAAAATAATAAAAGTCAGATAAAGGATAGGATGAGATGAAAATTGAACTCACATATCAAAGAAGGTTTGCAGTCGTGAATCAAAGCTCTGATCTGTAATTTGGTCCCAAAATTCACGAAGCTCGTCCTTGGTTACGGAAGCCGATACTATGGCTCTCCGACGAGCTAATGCGTCGAACAATTCGCCAGCAAACTCGCTCGACTCGTTCATTCCTAATCATAATCATCATCAGTAAGCAAAGAGTTCGTTTATTTCATAATCAATCGTAAATCTGAGTCCGTGATTCTTCATCGATAGGTCATTCTGGGAGGACTATATATTTATATACACTTACCTATGCACTGGGCAAAGCGAGTTTTGGGTAGTTTTCCATCGACGGCCAAGCCATCGAAGCGTTTCTCAACCTGAGACCAGCCAGCGCTCCCGACATTCTTGGTCATGAACTTGAGACCTCGGAGAGCACGAGCGGCTCCCGACTTGGTCCTGTCCACCCTGTCGAACTTCTTCAGGGAGGTCATGCGCCTCAGCTCCTGCGACACCTGTCTCAGCCTGGTCGAAAGATGCGACCCAAGCGAGGTGGAGGACGGCCTCTTCTCGAGACGGCCTGCCAGCAACGCCGTCTCGGAGTCACCACCTCGGATGTTCTGCACAGACACGGAGTCATCCCTTACGTCCAACGTTATTTCCACGTACTCGTCGTCCTCGTCCTTGAACCTAAAGCTCTTCTTGCTGCTGTTCCTCTTGTTGCCCACCAACGGCCCACTGAATCCCACTCGCGTGCCCCTGCTTCCCGTGCTCCCCGTCTCCGACCAGGACTCTATTTGGTTCTCCTGAATCTCCATTGTTTCTGGCTGGCTACTCACCGTGAAAGAATGAATGTATGTATGTGTGAAGCTAGGTTTCAAAAAAGAAAATAGAGAAAGAATAGGTGAAGAATTCTGTGTTAGCAACTCGTAATTAAACACACGGGTGGGAAGTCGAGAAGAGTTTATATATAGAGGGAGGGAGGGGGGATGGTTTATATAGGTACGTTGAATGGGGGAGGGTCAAAAATGGAGGATATACATGGTGTAGATTCAAGGCTTGCATGTGAAATTGTTGGGCTCTTTAGAGCGCGTTGGTTGACGAAGGACGCTTGTTGGAGCTCAATTGTGAGTGTGGGTGCGTGTTTTCAAACCATTTGGGGCACGTGAAATGACAGAATCGTCCCTCGTAAAGACACCGAGAAGTTTCGTATTGCTACGTGTTTTTAGCAGAACGGTGACTGTAAGCGAATAAAAATAAGAATTCGAGTGACCACTTCAACTCAAAAAAGCTGCGGTAGGCCTGGCCATGAAATTCAGCAGCAACAAACAGGAGGGTCGAAGCGCTTTTCTTTTCCTCACTTCCTTAACTACCTTTCAAATTTTTTTAATGAGATGGCCAAATGCAATTTTTCCCCGTTTTATCTATCTTCTGTAGACGTCCTGTATTCGTATTGAAACACTTCAGTATTTCTTGCAACGCTGAACACAAGTGCAGTTCGAACTCTGGTGTGAATAATCAAATGTGCTTGTTATTCAACCACACGGTTACAGTTTTAAGAGGTCTCTATCTACTGTTATCTCCCTGAGAAGGTCTTTGCCTGCCATTTTCTCAGTATTAAACGATTTTATGCGTGTTCTTTAATTCTTGGCTTTGACTCGTGGAGGTGACAGTTTGAGTTAGCAGTGTCAAGCGCAAGAGAATGAAAGACCAGGAAAGGTTGTTATGCTGATAAGCTTCACAAGTGCTCTGATCTGCTCACCCAACAGTGTAATATTAACGATTGAGAGTTTTAACTGTCGGGGATACACAGAGGGTGGTAAAATTGAAAGTTAATGAGGGAAAAATCTTATCAACCTGGGGAGTCAAAGTGGACCCAAGGCATGTACTCAGGATTAAACGATGTAGGTCAATATAATTAAGTCTTGTTGCATCTAATTAAAGTCGAAGAGGTTACAAACTAAAAATAATGCAACATAACAGCTAATTTTTAAGTAAACTATATAAATATCACTCTTTCGGCAAAAAATATATAAATATCACTCTTTTCCACTCAGAGAGAAATAGAATCCAACAAAAACCTCTGCTCTGACTTTTTTTTTTTTGTTAGAATTAGATATCGTTTTAATTAATTTTTGTTGAGCCAATCATTAATTTCTCTGTGCAAGGTATAGATTCAGCTAATGATGAGGGATGCGGTAGCATTGCCAACAACCATGTGTGCAAAGATTGGACTATTGATCGGTGTAAAAACAAAAAAGTAATCAATTATTATCGTCCTTAATTTCTGGGCGGGTCTGAATTGGGGAGGGTGTGAAGAGGGGCCTGGGAGGGAGGGCAACAGAGATGCATGGAAATTTACTGATCATATCGGTAAAGAAGTGTTTTTACCATTTACGAGGTAAATGTGTGAAGGAGATTATTTCATTTTACAAAAAAACACTGTTGAACGTGCTTTTGGGGTGTTCAATTTCTTTACCAAACACCCTAAATGAAAGATATAGCACAAAATTTTCTCATATAGTTACCTTGAATTGTCACTTTTGCCGGCAAGGGACTAAATTTGTATTTTTTAATCGAAATATGATATTATAGGTTAAAATATATATTTAATCTTTTAAATTTCAGTTTGGTTCATTCAATTTAAAAAGTGCATTTTTAATGTTAACAATACTGATTTTACTTAATAAAAAATATTAATTCAATTACCATCTTGCAATTAAATGGTGTTAAAATATACCTAAATATTGATTATTTGATATACTTATTTTATATTTTAAATTAAATGATTTTATTAGCATTTAATAAAGAAATCACAATTTAAATTTGATGAGTCACCATTTTCTGTTAAGTAAAATTAACGGCATTAAGAAGATTAGATGACTAAAAGTACATTTTTAAAACTTAAAGGATCAAACTAAAACTTCACGTAAATTTAAATGATTAAGCGTATACTTTAACCTATATTATATTATAATATTGATACTTTTGTCATATCTTATTGTGATGGATGGCCAAAAAAAAGTTAGAGAAAATTAATTTTTTCCCCTGAACTTTAAGTCACTGTAATGACTCCATATAATTTTAACAATTTTTTAGTTTAGTACATGTCCTTTTACTATATGTAATTTATTTTTTAAAATAAATGGACCAAATTATAAAATGATTAAAAGTATAGGAACTGTATTACAATAAATCAAAGTTTAAGTATTGGGTTATAATCGAGTCAAAACTATACGGACTGAGGTATTCCCGGAAATATCTAAGACTGGGTTACAAGATGATCAAAAGTTAAAGGATCAAAGGATTACTTTTCTCAAAAATTTATTGGAGATACGTAGTGAAAAAAAAAAGTACTGGGAACAGATGCAACACCATGCAAACTTTAGTTAGATTACATACATCCGTCAATACATGAAACATGAATTAAAAACGAGTTTCAATTAACAAACACTCTCAAATCATGCGCCTTAATTGTCGCAAAACCCATTATGACGATATATAGTATTCATGAAGGTGCAATAATTGATAAATAATATCGAGGGGATTTTTTATTATTAAAGTACGTCGCCTTCCTAACCGAATATTCCAACCCATCACTGCTTTGACCGCTGAGATGCTGCTGCTAATACATACATCAGACAGTGATAAGAACCACTATAGATTTAGTTTAAAAAGAGCCAAGTTATTTAATGCAAGAGTAATCCACTTTGATCACGCAATGGCATCGTTATTAAGTTTCGTGTTATGTTTCTACTTTCTATCCATAAGTTTCAAAGATCAGATTAACGTCTCAATCTCCAAGATAAAATCTATCGATCGTATGGTTTTCTAGCTACATACAGCTTGACATTATCGATCAACACGCACAAAGCAGCTTAATAATCGTACAAAAAACTGATCAGATTCGAACTATTGATTAAGGCCATTAGTAGTTAAGACGTGTGCGTTTCATTTTACCATCTTCCACGCTAGCAAGCTAATGAGTAGGAATGTTCATGCATGGGCCGGCTCTTATCATCTCAGCTCTTGTCTACATGAGCTAGAAACATTGGTGGGGTTGGCAGGAGGACAATTCGCACTCGCCTTCATAGGCGAGGTATGCGACGTTGCTCCATCTTTACCAGAAGAAGAATTGGTTTCCACACACAATTCCAAATCCCAACACATCACACACCACTTATATATTATTTCTTCGTCTTCGCTCACATTGCTCCCTGATCCATGGCACAGTGTCTCCTCTCTTCCGTTCCCTCATTGTGGTTTGCCACTGTACTCTCATTTATTTAGCTATATGTTAAGTTTAATAACATTCCTCCTTCTGACATTTAATAACATGAGATATCAAATGATAGTTTTTTTTGTAAAAAAAGAAATGGTACTATGGGATATGTTGCTGAAAAGAGTACATATACGTAGTGAAAGATGCATGCGAGGGCGGAAATGGCCAAAGGAGGAAGAATGTGGATATACGTTCCAGAAGTAGCAGGGAAAATGAATTGAGCATGAAGCAACGTCGTGTCCCCAGATGGAAGCAAAGTATCGATGCATAACTGAAAAACCAGTCGATTCAAAACTTGGCAGGATGGGATACACATTAAAGGAGATGCCCATGAAGTTCGGGAGCATCGTTTTGGCGATAATAGGGTTATCGAGCTCCTTGTTGGTGTGCGTGCCGAATGTGAGGAGGCGGCAGAAGAAGAAGATGGTTGCAGAGAAGCTAAGAATAGTAAGCGAGGCACTGGAGGTGGCAGAAGACAGAGTGGCGAGATACCAGGAGAGACACGACCGAATACTGAGTCAGATAAGTGCTTATTACTTGACCAACATCCAACTGTTGGAGGCATTGGAAGGGACAAGAGCCAGCATGAATCAGGCACTCGACTTTGCTGTGTGCTTGAGGAGACTCCAACTAAACCTCATTCGCTCTTTCCCTGAAGCTCTCGACCTCCACTTCAACCATGCTTTCATCCAAAACGCCTCGTCCAGGACTAACTAGCTAGTCGTCGTCTTCTTATTCAATGTCTTTTTCTTCAGCTGATATGTCCCCAATCTATACACACACACCCCCTCCTATTCGATCGTACAGAATTTCATTTTTCTGTTCTTCTTTATTCATTTATCTTAACACTCGTCTTTATGAATTAATTAGGAAACTCAGAGCTCCTTATGATCCAAAATTAAAGATTAAAAGAGTAAAAAATTAATGACAGATCGCCATAGCCTGGGTAAATTGTCAGCCCTACGATCATACGTCATCTTCGAACATTTCGTGTTTTCACTATAATGCGTGAGTTTGGTGGTGGGGATAGTAGCCTTGGATCGCACTGATACCGTCGGATATTTATGCATGCCATGGATCGAAGGAGCAGTTCGCGAGCGATGAGCAGTGTTAATACAGGAGGCGCCAATGTTTCAGGCATTACACAGAAGCGAGCCGGTTTGGGAGAGGCTCAGTGAGTGACCATTGATAGCGTCCGCGATGGAGAACGCTAACGAAGTGAAGGGTACGGGCGGAAGAATGGGAGGGAGCAGGAAGAAGTTCGCATCCAAGTCCGCGAAACGGGGCTTCAGTTTCCGGTGGCTCGTATCCCCAGGTTCATGAGGAGAAGTCGCTATTTCTCGGGGTTTGGGCACCGGAGCACCGATTTACCGCCGAGGTTCGCATCTTGCCGCCGAGGTTTCTGGTTGATTTCATTACTCGCGCTAGCTCCCCAGAGCCTTGTGGTTTCGTGATTTCCGTTCGATTTTAATTTCTAAATTCTGGATGGACGGGGCGTAGGTGCTAGATCTGGCAGGTTGATAAACAATGAGCAGAGGATCAGTCCAAGGCATGTGGTACTATCAGTGAGGAACGACGATGAGTTGGCAGATGTTGTGCATGGAGTGACCATAGCCAGCGGAGGAGTGGTGCCGCCCAATATCAGCCCCGTCCTGCTCCCAAACAAGCCTTCCTTCTCCTGCCGCTCATCATTAACCGTGACGACATCCCCAGACAGCACTACGTACATTCTCTTCCACCTCTACTTTTCCATCAATGTTTAGGCGCTTCTAATTAACTCCATCAATCTAGTGATGATGATGATGATGATATGCTCATTTATCGTCGTCAACATGAATTCGGAGATTTAACTTTTATGGCTTTTACACGCTTTAGGCTTGGTTTTAACTTCTTCACGACTCCATTTCAGAATAATTACTCTTACTCTGTAACTACGTCTTCTTGCCAATACCACCTATGATCACTTTATTAATTAGTCCTACTGGCAACCATCCTTTTTATTTATGTCAGTGTAGTTGCTCACCATTCTTAATGAGCTCAAAAGTCCAATTCACACTGCTTCTGCTATAGTATCCCACCTAGAGTTGATAATGTGGACCAACCGGTCCCAGTCCGCCGGCCAACCCACCACCTTTTTTTTTTTGTAGTTATCGATTTTTTAATATCGCTCTTTTAGACAGTGAATATGAAAGTCTTTTTTTTTATAAGCCTAATTCATCCGAGTCTGTTATTGATAAATACAAAATATACACTACAATATTCAAATTGGAGTGGGGTGGCAGAGGAGGAAAGTTGGCACTCGGCTTCACGGGTAAATTAAAGTGCGCGACGTTCTTTAATTACCAGACGAATTGGTCACCCTTTGCCCCTTGGCTTTCACACCACCCGTAGTATTTCTTCGTCTCCGATCCGTTCACAATGCTCTCTTACCCACCCACTTTTGACAACACACTGATGCACAACCAAAATATCATTCGGAAACTCATGACGGTGTGCCTGAGTCAACTAAAGGCAATGTCGATAAGCTGACATTGAAGGATATGGCGGCAAAACTGCATGAACAGATAACGTCCTACAGTACATAAAAACACGAAATATGGGATTATCATAATGGGACTACGAGATATATTGTAGCTTATAAAAGATGCATTTGATGTGAGGTGAGGAGAGGGCGGAATTGGGCAAACCGGCAAAGGAAAACGCGTGAAGGAGAATCAGATAAAATCTAACGCCGCCACAGTTATGGGGTGGAGGCTCTGTAATTAGCGCAATGACTTTGTTGCGCTTGACTTTTTGTGATTCTTAAAGCATTATTAAATGGAGGGGGAGGGTAGGTGATGGGCAACTGGAAGTTTGAAACTCGCGTTCTGTGTATCTGTGCGGTGTAATTGCATTGGGTACGCGCATTAACCTCAATTCAATACATTGTCCACATTCTCATTCCTTGTCCCTTGAGCTTTCTCATTCGGCCAGAGGGACGAGGCCTGAGTTCGACAGAGCATCGTATCAAAGCCAATGTTCCTCATGTTCTCGTCATTCCCAAAAGGATCCTACGTACCACTTTCATTTCTGTCTCTCATTTATCCATTTCATTTGTAAATTTTGACTCCCTCTATTACTCATTCTCACAACATGTCGTCAAAAAGGTGCCTTTTTTTTTGTCAAACTCATCAAAAAAAAAAAAAAGACTACGCCAGCTGATTCAATGCGCGTGTTTGGATGCATCTTGGAAGTTTTCAGCCACTTGATCTCCTTTGATTAATAGTGGTAATTAAATAAGATTTTATATTCGGGAGTCTATATGTCATTAATTATATATTGGTAGCTCGGAGGCATGGTTGTTGATTCGCCGGAAGAAACTCAAAACGATCCCTGAGTTGTCTCAATTCTGATCAGGGACAAATGCTACCGGTACCATTACATCAATGAAGAGGGTTCATAATATTCTCCCACTAAAAGGAGGCAGGACCTGATAATGTGAACACTGAGCCTACTTTGGTGTAGTACACACTCAGCAGGACTGGGCCTTAAATATCCAGAGCTGCCTCCCACTTGCGTGGTTTGGGCTGACCCGGCCCCCTCCAATCAACTTATTTATTTATTTAAAACTTGTACTTGCTAATCAACCACACTAATCAACTATTTTTCTTTCTTTCTACATTTATGGTGGGTAGACTTCTCTATCTTTACGGTTTAAATCTTAAATCAATTTATCCAAATTTCACTTCTAAATACAATTATCTCATTTTAGTAATATCTTTTTAATATAGACATGGGTTTTCATTTTTCACAATAATATGGAAATAAAATTATCAAGTAGGTCTAGGTAACGGTCTGAACAAATTTCATTAAAAATTAATTTAAAAGAGACTTCAGGTCACTAACAGTTCAAAAGAAATTTGAAGGCTAATAAATGTAGTATAAAACGAAAAATTGGGATTGTATTGATAAAATTATTAAAATACTGTATGAGTTTGAATAGACTGGAATATGAAAAAAAATCGCCCAGTCAAAAAGGTAGAAAAAATAAAGAAAGAAAGAAAGAAATTAGCCGACGTCACTGAAGATTGAGAGCCGGCCAGGCCCATACATAATGTTGGGCTCACACTAACCCAAGGTGCCATCTGAAGCCCATGAAAAAAATCCCAAGCCTCGTCATGGCGCCACAAATCAAGAACTTTCGGCTGACACAGAGCGTTTGATCGGTGAGGCAGCGAAGAATCAAGCTCCTCTCAACGCTGAACGCACAATTTTCGACGTTAAGCGTCTTATCGGAAGGAAGTTAGTGTTTTTTTTTCCCTTTTAAATTGTTAGGATCGGCAATTTTTGGCTTATGTTTATAGTATGGCCAGCTGAACTGGTGTGATCTGCTTCTGATTGTTAGGTACAATGATCCAGAGGTCCAAAGGGATATAAAGTTCTTACCCTATAAGGTCGTAAACAAGGATGGTGGCACCATTGCCGGACTTCAATTTAGGATGCGCAGAGGCAGGCTACTAAGGATGCTGGCACCATTGCCGGACTCAACGTGGCTCGTATAATCAATGAGCCCACAGCTGCAGCAATAGCCTACGGACTGGACAAGAAAGGAGGAGAGAAGAACATATTGGTTTATGATCTTGGTGGTGGCACCTTCGACGTTAGCATCTTGACCATCGATAATGGTGTGTTCGAGGTCCTTTCTACTAGCGGAGACACCCACTTGGGTTGAGAGGATTTCGACCACCGACTCATGGACTATTTCATCAAACTGATAAAAAAGAAGTACAACAAAGACATTAGCAAGGACAATAGGGCTTTGGGCAAGCTGAGGAGGGAATGTGAGAGAGCCAAGAGAGCTTTGAGTAGCCAGCACCAAGTGAGGGTTGAAGTTGAGTCACTCTTTGATGGAATTGACTTGTCCGAATCACTGACGAGAGCGAGATTTGAGGAGTTGAACATGGACTTGTTCAAGAAGACGATGGGCCCGGTGAAAAGAGCTCTGGAGGATGCAGGGCTGAGAAGACTGATATCAGCGAGACTGTGTTAGTCGGAAGAAGCACTCGAATTCCCAAGGTGCAACAGCTCTTGATGGACTTTTTTGATGGAAAAGAACTCAACAAAGGGATTAATCCTGACGAGGCTATTGCTTATGGCGCTGCTATCCAAGGTGGAATCCTCAGCGGTGAAGGCGGCGAAGAAACCAAAGGTAACACAACAAACCTGCCATCTCTTCCTTTCTTGCCAACTCTTCTTTGGTTATTTGAAGTTGGAGACTGAACTTGCTCAAATTTTTTGACAGATATTCTTCTCCTCGACGTTACTCCTTTTGAGTCTGGGCATTGGAACCGTTGGTGGTGTGATGACAAAGTTGATACCGAGAAACACCGTTATCCCAACCAAAAAGTCTCAGGTCTTCACCACTTACCAAGATCAACAAACCAGTGTCCATCAAAGTAAGATAATTAACGTCATTTTTTATTAGCATATGTGATGCAACTGCCACTTTACTTTCTAATCGTTGTGTGGGGAATTCTTAGGTGTATGAAGGTGAGAGAACGTTGACTAAGGATTGCCGCGAGCTTGGGAGGTTTGACCTGTCAGGCATCCCACCGGCACCCAGGTAACGTTGAGAAAATAACCAAGAGACAAACGTTCATATTGCAAAATTTGTCATCTTTAATGTGGTTTCTTATGACTATTAATAATACTCGCAGGGGTGTGCCTCAAATTGAGGTTACTTTCGAGGTGGATGCGAATGGAATCCTACATGTGAAAGCAGAGGACAAGGCGGCGAAGAAATCGGAATCAATAACAATTACGAATGATAAGGGGCGTCTGAGTCAAGAAGACATTGAGAGGATGGTGAAGGAGGCCGAGGAACTGGCCGAAGAGGATAGAAAGGTGAGGGAACGGATCGATGCGAGGAATAAACTGGAGACATACATATATAATATGAGGAGCACCATGAGTGATAAGGATAAGCTGGCAGACAAGATCAATTCTGAGGAGAAGGAAAAGGTAGATAATGTACTGAAGGAGGCTCTTGAGTGGCTTGATGACAACCAAAATGCCGAGAAAGATGAGTTCGACGAGAAATTGAAGGAGGTTGAGGCAGTATGTAATCCAGTCATCAAGCAGGTTTACGAGAGGAGTGGTGGAAGCTCTTCTACTTATGATGATGATGAACCAAACGATGAACTGTAGAATTAGCCGCTTTTTCTTTTCTTTTCTCCTCTTTTGTGGATTGGAGACTTCATGTTCTTTATTATTTAATTATGTATGTTCAAAGCCATATTATTTTGATGGTTGTAAATCATTGAAAACACGACCTTGCAATTAGAAAGTTACAAAGAAGTTGGACTTGTCCAGCTGAGACGAGCTTTTAGTGTGAGGCGAGATCAAATAAACTCCCAGGTAGATTAACTCGAACTCACAGATACAGTCCAGGCAACCCGCCCTATCTAACCCCCTTGGCTACTGTGAGATTGAGGCCCGGCAATGGCCTATCAGCCTATCTTTTTTATTTCTGTCACCGTGACAGCTCTATATTCCTAATGAGCTCAAGAGTCCAACTCAACATCCGTTTATAGTTCCCCCACCCCCAAAAGAATTATATTCTAAAACTGTAATGAAACGCGAGTCAAGTCTGTAAAAATAATGATAGTGGAAGTTTCAGCGCAAATTTAGAAGAAAAAAAAATCCAATTCCATAACGTGAGCAATGATATGAATTGGTAGCCCAAAAAAATGATGATAGAAGTGTGATCTCAATAAATAGCGAAACTTTTACTTAGATTTATTTGGAATAAGGTTTGCAAAAGTTAAATACACGTTTAACAGTGTTTTTTCTGCAAAATGAGATAATCTCCTCAATATATTTACCTCGATTTGCGTAAAAGTACTTTTCTACCGCATTCTCAAACGGACACACTATCATTTATTATCCCTGAAAAACCAGAAGGCCAGAAAATGACCAAATATGATTTATATGGCATGCCCGGGAGCGGACTGCAAAAGATTTAGGTTTTACACAGGCACCACTCATATTTACAAGCGCTGTGGCATAAGCTGAGATCGGGGCCGGCAGATCTAATTACAGGAAGAGTCACGCAGGCAGTGAGTAAATGCATCATGATCTAGAAAGTTTCTTTCGGCTTCAGAAAATTATAATATTCAAGTTGGGTCATCTCTCCACCGGTTGTGGGGTCAAACTGGCATCGATAGAAGCTGCATTCACAATCCAAAACACATGCCATCAATATTTAATTAATTCACAAGAAACAGAAATGCCGCAGACAAAGCACTAGTAAACACAATGCTATTAAAATTCTTTTGACAAAGCAGTTTTGAGACTGGGGATTAGTTCAGAATCCCACCCCAAAAAAAGGAAAATCACATTCGTGGAATATAATTCAACCCCCCGCCCCAAAAGAAAAAGAAAAAAAGGTATTTCCCATGTTTCATACTTGCGCACGTGACCTACTATCTAATTATTACTCAAACATCGTACATTCTATAGCACACGAATTCCTAGGCAATACATAAGCTCAAAAGACAATTCCTCCCAGCCATCCCCATCAAAAGAAAGGGAAAAGAAAAAAGAACCTCCGGGAAGCAAAAAATTAAGAGGTTAATAAACTTAGTTTTCATATTCCTGACATGCTGTTTCTGAGTGTGCTGACATCTACGAGAAACGCATGGAAGAAGTGAAGACACAAAAATATGATCCACAAGAGATACCTTCCATCCATGCCAAGTATTACAATCGTGTTCTTTTGGTGGCCAAAAGCAACCTTATATTGCAAACCTTCATTCAAGCGAAACTGGGCCACTGACCACTCTGAGTTGAAATACTTAGGCAGAACACCTGTTAAACAACCAGATTTGAGATGACCATGAGCCATAACTTGCTATATAAAAAGTTTCAACTTCAAGTCTATAACAGTGCACACAATGTTACAGCACCAAATGCCTGATGATACTAATACTAGGCCAATTAAACAGAATGAAACCAACGCACAAACCCACAAACCTTTAATAAATGAAAGAGATGAAACTGAGGAGGGGCTAGTGGGATTCGATTCAGATGTACTTTTTGATGCACGATGCCCCAACAGTCCTGAATCAACCTTTAGACTGAAGACATGAACAGTTCCCTTGTCGCTTGAGACGGCTAGCCATTGTGCAGTGGAAGAGAAAGCAAGGCTGTGTATCTCTGCTCTATCAGCACCTCTCCGAACCTGAAAGTGTCATCCAATAAATTATTAAATTTACATCACATCAAACTTCTAAGCATTAGATTCTACTGGACAACATTAATATAACATTTTGAGGCCTAAACGGTAGTAATCACAGCATGACCTTTAGTCTCTAGCAGATAATGCATATGACACCATGAGAAACAGTTTGATGGTCTGAATGTAAATAGAAAAGCTGATTTTAAGATGATGGCCCAATTTCAAGTAGCTGGCATAGACATTAAATTGTATCAAGTAAACACATCAAGCCCATGCATGTGATTCTCCAATAGAGAAATTAAGCATCTCTGCGGGACTTTCCTGTGAACACTTGTTATCAATATACAATATAGAATTCATCGGATGCTGCACTATTCTTACCTCATACTCCATGCAAGGCATGGTGTCCACAGTCTAATAAATAGAAAATCAATATAATCAACAATTCAACATAAAGTCTGTGCCAAATCACACTATTGACACGCTATAATAGTGTGACTTACTTTTAGACTCCATAAAATATATGGGGCCGACTTCTAGATAGGCATCAGAGAACATTTAGTATAGTTAGCATTTTTCAACTATCGAAGTGATTGCATATGCCGGTTCAACGGGTCAAAAATTCCGAAGTCTAATGCAAATTGTTGTCAATAAGTGCAGGTTAATGTCATGTTCAACTAGTAAATAAATTTAGGCAGCTTCTTGGAGCTCTAGAAGAAGAGACACAGCAAATCAAAATATTTATCTTTCGATTGATTGCACTTACTTTAATGTATCTAACGCCAGAAACTTCAAATTTCTCTGACACAATGTTATGGGACTCGAAGACACTATAGATTGACATTTCTGAAGGCAAATAGTTTCAGAATTTTCGTAGAAAAGGAAAAAAAAAATCAGTTTTTCACCCAAAAAAGGCAGTCATTCATATATTGATAACAAGAACAAAGCATGGTAACAAAAGGAAGAAAGAAGTATGTATAAGTTATGACTACCTCTTGGAGCAATGAACCATCCATAGTGTTGAAAATTCTAACCAGAGTGCCCTTGCTGCTTGAAGTGGCAAGCAAGCGCCCGTCTTGCGTAAGCGCGAAACAAGCAATTCGGGAGTCGTGCGCCATTATAAACTTGGTCCGCCTTGACGCGTAAAGTTCGACTCT
>JANTPZ010000550.1:0-28840 GCA_025593235.1 Vachellia pachyceras | reverse complement strand
ATCTCATGAGCCTTCTTCGCTAACCCAATTCTTCTCTTTGAGAACGTAACCTGTCTGTTGATCTTGTTCTCTATCATCTTCAACTGAACCCTACCTCTACCCATGTCGATCGATACCGATCAAACCCTTATCTGATCTTAAAAATATATATATATATATGTTGCTTCTGATACTGATAAAGTAACAGTTATATATAGTTTCCTTCTAGAAAAAAATTACCCAAACAAGTGAGACCTAAAGGGTTGAAGGAGAAAGAGAGAAAGGGAATGTTGTGAGTTTGTGTGTTTGTTTTCTTGTTCTGGACAAGTATGGTGGTGGTGGCTGTGTTGTCTGAGGGATGATATAATGGTATAAAGCTTTGAGGGTTTTTTTTTTTCAGGGCAAAGAGATTTCTAGGGTTGAGAAGCTTTGGCGATATGCGTTGTCGACCTCTTATTGGTTGATTACTGCAAAGGTCTTAGCCTTCTTTAGTGTCGATCACAAGTGAGAGTTATTATAGTTATTTAATTTTTTATAACTATTTTGGACTTTTCATAATTGCTATGGTCCTTGTCGTACGGACAAGAACATTACGTAGATAAACTTCCATTGGCTCTGCCGTACGGTGCTGTTACCGTTAGTTTGACAAGTCTTTCTACAAAAAGGATGAACAGATTGGAAAGTAGTACTATAATTAAGATTATTTAACTAATTAATAAATAAAGAAAACAAATTAAATTAGCATTAAATTTGAATAAACGTGACTTGATGGAGTTCCCGTGTGTGTTTGAGAATCCGTCGGAAGAAATAAGTTTACGGATTTCGAGATATTTTTTATGAATTTCAAAATACTTTTTATACATTTCAAGATGCTTTTTGATTGAACTTGCGTGTACCGTTGTGGGAAAGATTTCCCAAACATAGATAATCAAACTCACAAATTTAAATGAAGTTGTGATAAAAACGTAAATTTAAATGGTTAACTCAAATTATAAATTTGAAAGAATCTAATGTTAGAATAAAATATAGTTATATGTAGTTAGATAATTTAAATATAAATAGATAATAATTTATCGGTGTGTAAACTATTAGAAGTGACTTATAAAAGGATCAGAGACGTAAATATTATAAATGAAATAAAATGAGATATTTTATTTAGAATGAGATCCTCCTAACCAGCTTCTATACTTTAGAACCACAAAAGGAGCATATTGGCTTCCCTCCATGTGATCTAGGTTACAGATTATTTTTATTTTAAAAAATTTACATGAAACTCCCTTAAAATAAAAAAAAAACACTTGACCTAAAATAGATTGGATTGGTCGTGTTTGGATTATCTTTGGAGAATAGTTATTTCAGGTGAAAGGGTGATAAAATGAGAGTGTTTGGATGATTGTTATCGGAATAACTTTTTTCCATGTTCAAATCACCAAACTAGACATAAGCTAATGTGATAATTCCTATTGAACAAAATTTAATTTATATTTTTTTAAACTTATAAATAATATATATATATATGCACATATATACGAACAATGCAATATTTATACAATTAATTAACAATTAAAATACATGATTAAATATAATTAAAAAGGACATAAGCTATTTACATAAATAACCAATATTAATTTATGTTTTTTAAATAATAAATAATATATATGCGTAAGTAACAACATTTTATTATTTATATAACTAGTTAATAATTAATATATATATATATATGTATAAAATATATGATTAAATGTATTTTAGAAAACTAAAATATATGATTAACTAAATAGAGAGGGAGGGCAATGGTATTTTTGGTACATGTGTAATACTTACATTAACCACTATCTGTTTTCTCCCAAAGCTCAAAAAATCTTCTACTCCAAAATAATGGTTTTGCCTAATCAAATTTTGTTATAGAAATCACTTTTTTTTTCATTTTGAAGAGTGTTTGGATGATTTTTTTAAACCATGATTTATCATTGAAATTAAAAGTGCTTTTTTCAAGCTCACCCAAACACATAAATCTGGAAAATTCGTTGGTCTGTTTTTTTAACTTTATGATAATTACGAAGATCTTGTAACTCCATTATTGGTACATTTGCTTCCTTAATTCATTATCTTACACGGATATATTTATATATAGATATATATATATATGTATATATAGTTAATATACTAAATTCCAAGTTTAGCGACCCGTTAATTACGGAAATTGTAATAAATGAGTTTTAGATTTGAGTTCAAAATTCTCCTCTAAGGGAAAATTTTGCTGTAGAATCACAGTCCGTTTTATTTCTTAAATATTTATAATTTGTTATCTAAATTACCCTATTAATTGCACATGCTAAGAGAATTTTTATCATGAATAGTTTTTAATATACATGATTGAATTGTACTACTAATGAGGTGTTATATTTAGGATCAAATATAATATATATATATATAAAGATATATCATAACAGGGAGAATATATGTGAAAATTTGAATACAATGTTAAAAGATAAACACACCCATTTTTTTCTCTTCCATTTTTGTGCATTAATTAGATCCCTTTTTTGTAGTCACAACAAATAATTAAAGCCATGCTTTTCTCTGCTGAGAGGAAAATAAACATCAAAGACTTGTTTATAACATCTTTATTACATCCAGTGGAGAATTAATAAAATCAATTAAATTCAATTTATAGTAATTAACCATATGTTCGTTTTCCTTTCTCTTGTGATGTGACATGAATGGAAATAAACTAAAATGTCCACCATTAATTCCTTATTTTATTAATTAAGGACCTAAAGAATTATTACCTAAAGCATTAATTCCTTATTTCAAGAGGTTAACAAGGTTACAGCAAACATCACATTTTATTATTACTCAATCCTCACATTGAAGATATATGAGATTCAAATAAGTTGCATCAAATTTTATTAATTAGGTCAATTTTTGTTCACAAGTAATAATCATTTAACTAAAATTTGAAGCATATAATTATTCTTTTCTTCAAACAATATATAATGCAAGTGATCATTTAAGTCTTTCTAATGAATTGAAGTCAAGTATTACAAGTCAATGCGAGAGAGCGAAATTAAGTGCTTCTTTAGGAACACCGTTTCCCCAATGGTACATGCAAATCAAGATAAAACCATCTCGAAATCTGTAAAAACCATTTCGAAATCCATAAAAACCATTTTAAAATCCATAAAATCATTTTGAAATCTACAAAATTGAAATCTATAAACTCCTTTCTCCCAACGGAATTCCTAAATGATATACGTAAGTCGAGACAAAATCATCTCGAAATCTATAAAAACTATCTCAAAATCCATAAAAACTATCTTAAAATCCGTAAAACCATATTAAAATCCGTAAAATACCTTGGAATATGTAAACTCATTTATCCCAACGGAATTCCCAAACACACACTAGTTTATCAATATATATATATATACACATATATTCTCCTCACCTCGAAATCATCAGAAACCCCCAAATAACATGTGAATCTATATATATATATATATATAAATGTGTGTGTGTGTGTGTTTGTGTGTGTATGGAGAAGTTATATTCACACGATGCTCATCTTTGAACTGCTTTTGTACTCCTCATTCCTGTGTGTTGATGTTTGTGTATGGATCGGAGAAGTTATATTCACACGATGCTCATCTTTGAGTTGTCAATCAAATTAAATTAGGACCACTGCTGATTAATGCAAAAGGACCAATCCTGTTTGCTTTCGTTATCAATCCGTTTTCATCATATTTGCTAAACTTTTTTAGTTCCTAATAATAAGTTATTTAAAAAGTAATTAATATTTATCTATCAATTTCATCCCTGTAAAATAGGTTGTTCTTGACTTTTTCCCGAATTTTAATAAGTTTTTAATATTACTCATTTGACTCTAATTTTAGTGTGGAAAGAGGGAGTCTTTTGGTGGTGGGTTGTTAATAAAAGTCACTTCATTAAATTTATTATACGAATAAATAAATGTAGCCTTCATTTATTTTTTTTAACTTCTTAATTCTCACTCATTTCTTCATACGCCTAGTGGTCTTTTTTGTAAGATGTCTTATAAGAGTATTTTTGGTTATTTTTAAATGATGTATTGTGATTTCAATGAACATTAAATATTACTTTGGATTAATACAAGTCTTGGTTCCTCTAATTTATCTTTAATTTGGCTCTAGCCACTATAATTTTATACCAAGTGGTTTTGGTCTAAGGACAAGAGAGACCATTAAATATGATAAAGTTGAAAAATTATTGACCTTTAAGATAAAGTTAATAGGTTTAAAGTTTCTCATGTCTCCGATCGAACATGTTCGAAATGTTTTATAAATGAGATTAGGATGAGTATCTTTTACGTATATCGAATAATTGAATTATCATGCGGCTTTGAGACCTATAATACCCCACTCTCTAACATCTCATGTAAAACCTCAACTTCTCAATTGTTTCCCCCCTTCATTTTGGATTATTAGATTCTACGTAAAATTGGAGACATTTTTACTTTTTATGCGAATGAAATGATTTGTGGCAATGAATTGTAGTTATGTATTTTTTTTCCACAATATCCTAAAATCATGCAATTCAAATTTATTTTATTTGAAAAATTGTACAAAATGCAAGATAGCACGGCTTCATTATTGGAAGATATATCAAAGTATCTTCTCCTTTTATATAGAAGTTAATAAGGAAAAGATACAAGAGAAAAGTGATAAGGAGATTGAGATGTTTCACGAGCTACTAGACGCTCCATGTCCTTTCTCCTACTAGTCTCTCCACAATTACTTGGTGCATGATAGCAACAAACAAAAGTTGGTTCAGTTTTTAAAAAATTGACTTACAACTTATAAGATTGTGAGTTTAATTAAATATCGTTGTTGATATGATGATATTATTAGCGAACGGTCAGTAAGTATCATTTTAAGTGCTTTACAAGCCTAGATGTATGTTCTCACCCTAATGGACCCCTATGACCTAACTCTCAAAAAATTGGTGTAGGAGAGGAGGAAATTTAAGAAACAAAAGGAATCAAGAGGAAAGAAATGAGATAATAAATGATTGAGACAAATTGTAGAGGTTGTCATAGCTCATGCTAACAATAAAGCAATTATTAGAAATTACTATGAGTTTCAAGGAATAGACTTACAAAATAAAACTCAATAACAAGTGATGAGTAAAACTTGTTACTTCTTGCTCTAGAACTTATTGTTATGTGCTCCTCAATTGTTACTGGACTTTTGAGTAATTAAATCTCTTCCTTGAAAACCTATAGTAATTCCCCCCAAAAGATTTCAGGATAGGAAAGAGTACATGATATGATCTTTAACTCCAATATCAACAAGATAACAATAATTGTGCGTGAGCCAATATTTCACAGGAGGTCCAAGAAGGACTTGCAACCTTAATTTTTGCATGTAAAAATAAAATTTTTTCCCAGAAGAAAAAACTAAATAATGAACATACAAGATTCCATAAGAACCAGAGGTTACAGTATATACCACAAATTGTCCATATCAAATTTTTGTCAAAGGAACAAGTTTATTGCTTGGAATATAATACAAAATGGTTTTATGTTGGCATGGTTTTCATTAACATCTTCTTTTGTAGCCTGCTATTCCAGGTGACACATCAGTTTCATGAACAAGATCACTACAGAAGCATCACATATCATCATCATCATCAACTTTAGAGAATTACATGATACATTAAGCTGAGTACTCAATATATATATATGTATATATCATGCCATCCATCCTGGCAGAAAATCACTAGCATTTTGGGCTGAGGTTCCAGCTGCTGCTCCAGCAGCATCGTTTGTTTCTGCAGAACCATAGCTGCAAAAGAAAATAAGGAATCAGCAGCTTGGCTAAGATAGTCAAAAGATGTCATATATATATCCTGTCGATTCAAGCTTGATCGATCACTCGATTTAATCTTGAGAGTATTATGAGAACATAATCTTAAATGCATCAAATTGGATCAGATAAGAGATTTAACAAATTAGACATAGAAGGATTAAATCTGCTATAATGATATGGAACGTCATCTTTTCTAATCAAATGGCGTTGTTTTTCAAAACTTCAAAGTAAATTCGAAAATGAACCACTATAATACGTCAGGATCTGCAGAAAAAGTAACTTGAGCCTGTTTTTTTTCAAGGACAATTATCTTCTCAGGGAGATAATCACATTTGAGACATTACCGATTACTAAATGTAGGAATCTTTTTACCAGCAGGGATTTGAATTTTGGTTTACATGTTATAATTGACTAGCCTTTTCTGTTAAACCTAACCTCAATACTAACTTTAACTAACTTGTCTTTAAGTCCCAACGCCTTGGCCCCTCTAGATGGGCCCTCTTGGGTTTACTTGGGAAACCAATATATTGTGCCTCAAAATATATTGTCTAAGTAAGAACACCACCTGGAAGTAACAGCAAAACCAAATCATATACTTCTCATATATAGATTTTCATCAATGAGGGAGAGGTATTTTACCCCATTTGCAAAGTATGGCTGCATTGTGCAATCCCAAAGAATCCCTCCGAGTGTGGAGGCTGGCGGCTGTATGAATCATTTCCCTCCCTAGCTTCCCATGATGGTTGAAGGCTAATATTTATTTCGTCCATCTGTCCAGAAATACAAAAAAAAAAAACAAGAAGTTTGGGAACAACGAAGTATAGCACATGGGATAAGAAATAACACCCCCAAAAAAGAAAAAAATAAATAAATAGCAACTAAAAGCAAGCAGTTTAATGTATAAAGAATAAAAAAAAATAAAAGGTTGAATTTCTGTATTCTTTGAAATCGAGTTAGCTTTTACATCAGTGTCGTAATTCTTACAATTATATGATGATATTGTTAGAGAATAGTTTATCTTTTAGAAGGCTCTAGGTTATAAGACTACTTAGGGACTAGCCTATTAGGGCACAAGTGCATGAGGTGCTAAAATATATACTTGCTGACTTAGCTTGGTAATTTCATATATATATCCTCTCCGCAAGCTTTTATTAATTAGTATGGCCTATAATCACCACAAAATAGTATGGTGTATAAAATAGGTGGACAATATTGGACGTAAAGAGCAGTTAAAATATTAGTTAAATTTAAAATTGTAATTAATGCTGCTATGATGCTTGCTTCCAGTGTAGCTGACCTGGAGACTAAGATAACAGTGTCAAGTAGACAATGTGCTGTAGTCAGCTTATAGATCACATGTCCGACTATGTTTTGTAGCTGGCCTAGTCTAGATAAAGAAGGATGGTTGTGTTAGGGTTAGACCTTAACGTAAAATTTTGTCAAATCCTTTTGAACATAGACCAACAATGTGCTTGTTTGAAAACACTTAACTCTCACCCAAAAGTACGTTCAACAGTATTTTTTTTATAAAATGAGACAATCTCCTCCACATATTTACCTCGACTTGCGTAAAAGTACTTTTCTACCGTTTTCTCAAACGGACCCAATGTTTAGGTCTACATTAATTTTGACGATGAAGATAGAATAACATGAGAATATTGTAAAAACTTTAAGAGATTAAACTAAGGAAAAAGAATCCAAAAAATAAATTAAAAAAATTCATTTGCCCATCAAGAAAAGATCCATACCGTTTATATTTCTAGACTCTTCAAAATAAATGCTTATATATTATAAGGTCTACATACATTATTGATGGTTCAAATTTGATTTATTCTTTATTTAGATTGAAAACGGACACGTAGAGCAAACTAACCACACATTTAAATGTAATCCTTACCTGCATATATTGTATATAAGGTATTTCAATTTTAGAATTCGATAACAATGTTTGAATCATTGATTATTGATGATTCAAAACATTCTTAAATATAAGAAAGTCCATGAGAATTGACAATATCAGATTCAGTAATCACATTTTCATGAGTAAAACATGAAAGATTAAGGTGTTTTTTGGCTACCTTGCATCTCAAGACACGATTAGTTTCCAGAAGCATGTCTTCCTGCCCTTCCATAAAAACATACAGTAATCAGCATATATGAATAAACGTATTCGAATTAAAACGATTAAAAAGTATTGAACACAACTTGACCTTCCTTTGCAAATCAGCGAGTTGATCAAGCAAATGTTGTGTCTGCGGATAAGGAACAGGAAGATAAAAACATCTTAAAGTTATTGTTTATCTCTAATCTCTAATTATATAAAAATATAATGATCATTCTTGAAGGGATCACAACATTTAAGAGGTTATATTTTATACGATGAGCTTGTCTTTTACTTTATTTCTCGTGGCCGAAATTATATACCTTGTTCGACCTGATTTGATTCAGCGAAGAATCCAGCTGACGTTCAAGCTGCTCAAGCTCCTTTACGTCCAACTGCAACAATTCTTGCCCAAGCAGATTTCTACAAATTGTAGGTTTAAATTATTTGTGCAATAATTAAAATTTCGAATTTTCATGACCAGGCAATCCACTTTTCCACTAATATTTCAAAGACGCTTCGTAATCATATAATCGTAACGTAGTTCACCTCTGTGTGCGCTGTAGTTCCTCAACTTTTGATTTCAGCTTGAGATACTCTTGGTAGCACCTCTGCACAATGGGCATAAATTATTGAAGACGTGGGAGAACATAAATTTACATGATATTAAAGTTCAGAAAGGGAAGAGAGACACTGCATGCAAGAATTAAAAGTTAAAAAAATCATTTTTGAAAACCTAGCTAGCTAGGAAATACGATAGGAGACTACCAACAACTTTAGCACAAACGGTAAGAATCGAATGGCTCTTACATCGACACAGTTAGATACGACATATAACACACCATGTTGCAGAGTGTTCGAATTAGAAAAGGATTAATGAAATTCGTTTTCACTGTACTTGACTTTTTTAACATGTGATGATAATTCTTATTAGATGTTGAGTTGGGGTGCAAGGCGTGAAAGACGTTCTAGTACTAGTATCATTTACTTTTATGCTGTATAATCACTACAGTTTAACTATTTGATGGATCTTTCCACAAGCCTTTTTTTTTTTTGGTTTGGGGCATCTAAATCTCATTTCACCAAGTATATATATACATAGAAAGAAGAATATCAGCTATCAAAATCACTAGCTAGCATAAGAAAATTAGTGAACTAATAAACGGAATTACTGGATTTAGTTGAATGGAAAGATAGGGTTTATAAGTGCAAATAAAAAGGGGCCACAAAGTTTATGAATCTCTCTTTTGAACTAACCTGTGTCTCCATTTCAGGTTGTTCTGCTTCCAAGGTTCCATAGCTGCATCTCTGGTATCGTTCAATTGTGCTAGCCATGCTGAAATAATGAAACAGCCAACGCAAAGTGACATTAAATCCATTTCTTTATTTTGTATAAAATGTTAATGGCTTTGATCTACATGAATATAAGGGGAAAAAATGCAAATGATGAAGATGAAACAAAACAAGTATAAAAGTGCAGCTTATAATAAGCTTATTAGCCTGTAAAAGCCAACAAATACTACCCAATCATTTTGTAGATGAATTAACTAAGCCAAACATTTTTGTATTTATTGCATATACAAAGAAAAATTACTGAGAAATTATTTATTGTATGTTTTAAGTTGAATTATAGCTATTCATACTACGAATATTCATTTTGAGCCAACTAGCTCGATTGGGATAGTCATGTTTGCGTTTGGCGTTAGAATCAGAGTTACTTTCATCATATCAGAAAGTTTTAAAGGAATGGAGAAGGTTACCCCAGTTATGCACGATCCCCATCATTAGACCAAAAGAAAAATAATAACTTCGAAGCAAAATATATGATGAGTTGATACATAATTACGTAATATCCATAAAATAGTATATAGATTTTATTTTAATAATCTTTCTAAGCAGCAAATAGAACACGGAATCTGAAATTCTTACAACAAATAGAACATCATTCTCATGCATGTGCATGCATGCATGCATGCATGCGCGCAGTTTGCTTGTCAGGAATCAAACACTGTTAATACAAGCTCAAGAAAAGCTACACTTCCTCTCTTTATATCTCACAATGCAATATCATTTATACAAATGTGCAACACTATTATAGGAAAAATTATTTTGATCATTCGTCCATATCTATATAGCCTTTACACAGATTAGGTTTTTATCATCTACGGGAAGAATTTATTTTGGCTCCACATTTATGGGTAAGATGCAAGATTTTAAATTTGTGCACTTCTATACAACTTCTAATCGTTCTACTGCTTGGAGAACTTAGATGTAAAAAATAATAATAAATAAAGCAACTTATTTAAAGAAACCTTTCATAAAGATTTGGATGATTCTGATCTAATTAGTGAGATATGTACAATTCTTCCGATGTCCCTCAAGATAATTTGTCATGAGCTTTGAAAAAATAATATCTTTTGCTTTAACTTGATTTGTGATGGATTGGACAAATAATCTTTTTTAACGACATCAAAAGAGTGTGTGTCTCATTAATTGTAATGGCATACAGCTGAGTACTGGTCCAAACCTTTAAGTAAATTGCTTTAGTCTTGATTTTACATCTTTTACATCTTGCGTCTCCAAGAAGTAAACCAGTTCTCTATCTAGAAGTAGAATGACATATTCCATCTTAATCCAGGGCCTTTGAACTTTCTTCAAAGGCAGTGATGGAAATGAATTTATTTTGGCACTTGATAATAATACTCATCAAGGCTTATAGAAATTTGTTCATGATGACTTTAATTTATTTCTATTTAGGATTTGAGTTTTATCATGATACTAATATATGACAAGGAAAGGCAAGTTTCCTGATGTCACTAAGCAAAATTCGTTTTCTTTTATTCTTATTAATTTAACCAAGACGCCAATGCATGCAAGAAGTCATCTCTTTGGCCTATGCAACTCTAGGGAGAATAGTAAAGATTTTGGTTAAGTAATATTTGTTTGAAGGATATTTCTACGGGAAAATCCAGTTGAGTCAACAATAAGGTTTTACTCTTTCTTTAATCTTCAAACTAATCTGTGCATACAAGCTACGTACGTTAGATAATTTAGTTTCTGTAAAATCTTTAAGGACTTCTATACTGATCAACAAAGCCCCTCAATCCTACATTTGCAAATACTGATATATAGATGTCTCTTCATTTTCTCCCCACCAGAAGGGATGTCAAAATGATGATGATGATAATGATGATGCACACATGAGAGAAGCTATCAAGGCATATACTATATTATTAATCATGAACACCAACAAAAACTTTATTTTCAGAAATCTTTTAGAACATGTGCATAGAAAATAAAACCTAGCCACCACCTTGGATAAGAGAGGTGGCCGATGATGAAGGATGATGGACCTTTCTTTGTTAATTTAAGTTAATGAATGATCAGCTTTACATTGAGTAATTAAATAAAATCCAGCAATTTTCTGTTAGGGAAAAGTGCTCGTACCAGGCAATGAAGATGGATGTTAATCGTAATGGCTTTTTCATGAGTGATCTGAATGAAACAAAGTTTTGTTTCTTTTGTTTTGTTTTTTAAGCTTTTCAAAGCACAAGGCTTCTGGAGTGCTATTCCTTTCTGCTTTTTCTCTCTCTCTCTTTGTCCTTCACTACTAATCTACTAGCAAGACCTACGTACCAAAAGGAGCTAAATATCTTACAAATGGAAAAGTAACATCCATAGCTAATATCTAACTAGCTATAATTTAATCTATGAATCCCAGTGAAGGACATCCATAGTTTGTCTTTATATTGAAACTTGATCTCTTTTCTGACAATACTCAACTATAACTGAAATATAGTACAGCATAGAATCCTACGTATAAAACAGGTGTCAAAAGATATGGTCACACGTTAAACCATACTGATCAAAGATTTTATAGTTTCCAACATTAAGTTTAAGATTTCTGGTTATTAAACCGCATAACCTTGCAGTAGAACAGGACTTTACAAGGAACCGACAATAATTAAGCATGCGTATTTTTTTAAATCTAAGAACTGACAAAACCAACCCTTCCCCAATGCTTTGATAATTCAGCGTCCAGATTTCCTTACAATTTATTGCGCCAATGAATTGTATCTGGTATGCAATACATTTGTACGAAATTACGATGTTATCTCCAGATTTTTCTATGCTATTAAAAATGCTTTTCACGCATGCCTATCATATCATCACTAAAGCTTCAAGTTTGCAGTTCCAAACAAGAACAACCCCCAGCAGTCTTCTCCTTTACCAAGCAACTTGATTAAAAATTAATATATTGGAAGAGAATATTCCCCTGCGGTCCAGACTTCTACAAAATTTATCTAGCTTGGAAGGAGAAAGTGAAACAGATTAACAAAATTCTAGAAAATTTATGGTGTATATGAATACGCAAACAACTAAAATCTCACTCCAAACATCAAAACTAAAAAAGCAGCATGGAATTTTGTTTAATCAGGTTAGATATTAACCATGTGTAGATAGATGAATTAAATATTAAAAATTTCGTCCTCCATCCATTTATTATATATGGACGATCCTCAAAACAATCATCTAACAAGGACTCAAGGATTCTCCATATTCTGATTGCGATTTAATCTTTTGAAAACCAACAAAGAAGGAAAGTACAGAAATTGAAATCCACTTGTAGCCCTATTTTACAATCAGACACACAAAAGTAATAAACAAAGCAAGATCAACAGCTAATGATCAAGAAATATACACAAAAACCACCCAAACAATCTAACAGCAAAAAAAAAATAACACTAAAGCTTAAGAAAACTAGAATCAACCTTGAGAACAAGCAAGAGAATCGAGAGAGAGAGAGAGAGATAGAGAGAGAGACGCAGAAAAGGCACACAAATTATTGAAAACTGAATAGAGCATAATAATAGTAGAAAGTAAAGAGAAAGAACCTTGAGTTGCTGCAGAACTCATAGAGCTTGCCTCGGCTGGAGAAGATGATAAGAGCAACCTCAGCATCACATAGTACGGATAGTTCGTAAGCTTTCTTGAGAAGCCCATTCCTCCTCTTTGCAAATGTCACCTGCCGATTTATCTTGTTCTCGATCCTCTTCAGCTCCACTCTTCCTCTACCCATTTTTTGGTTATAGCGCGCGCAAGATAAGAGAAAGAGGCAGATAGAGATAGATTATTACAATATTTATATATAAAACAAAAGCTTCTCATATTTCAATCAGATGTAAACGCACACATATGGCAGTTTTTTTAAAAAAAAAATTATAGAGCTGGAAATTTTTCTTCTTCGTAAGCCAATAAAAATCTATCTGTTATTCCTCTTTCCTAGGGTTTTTTTCCTCTCTCTGTGTGGATTTTGTTATGATGCTTTAGAAGAGAAGAAGAACAGAGATGCTTAAAATCTTATTCATGGGTTTAATCACTGGGCTTAGCTTTTCTATGAAGCAGTAGAAAACAAACCAGAGAAGACAACAGTAGTTGGTTACAGCTGAGTGCACTGTAACTTCAACATTAAAAAACAAAAACAAAAGAGAGAGAGAGAGAGAGAGGAAACTAACTGTTTTTAACAACCTGATATTATCTATAAGCTAAGTATATAAAAAAAAGTTTTATCTCAGCTTACTGAAAGTGATTTTGTATTGCTATAGCAAACATACACTATGCTCAAGGGCGGACCTAGGTTTAGTCCAGTGGGTTCAGCCGCACCCCATGACTTCTAGAAAATTAAGTATATATTAGTACTATGTAATTTATTTTGCATCCACTCATTTGTTAATTTTGAACTCACTAAATTTTTGCTCAAATTATTCTCAAAAAATATTAAAAATAAGTCACACTTATCTTTTCAAAAATAGTTTGCACCTAGTGAGTTAGGGTTCTGAGTCCTCCACTGATTATGCTAAAACATGCACTATCTCAAGATTTATTTAATTCTTTTTAGGTTTAATTATTGGGAAAATTGATGAACAAATTAAAATCTAATCTCATTGACAAATTTAATGCTTAAAGGTATTTGAAACTCAGTCTTTAAATAACTTTCCCATTTAGACATAGTTTCCTTAAACATATTTTAAGTACTTTGGGTAATAAATATTATAATGGGGGATTTTTCAGTAATTTTTTTCTTAACTCTTTAATTTTATGAAAACATCATCTGCTTACATATAGTTGAAAACAGGTTGCACAAAGAAGAGTTGCACCTTTGAAAATATATTATATATACTCGTGTCCTTAAACATATTTCAGGTATATTTAAGAAATAAATTTTAGAACGGTTTTTTATCAATTTTTCCTTAATTATGTAATTAAGGTAACAAAAGTTATTTAACATAATTTGTGATTTATTACAATGAGTATTTGACAGACTGTGTTAAATAAATGAATGAAAAAATTTAGTGATAAATTGATTCATTAAAATACTATTTATATTACTTTATTATTATCACAGATAATTATGATGAAACCTTAAATAACCAAATGATTTTATACATGAGAGTTTGGTCCCCAAAACACACACGCACAAGCAATTAAAGAATAAAGTCAGAATGAGCCATTAATTTAAGGTGAAATGAAATGTGAAATGACAGTTAAAGAACGTTATCTTACATTATTTTGAAATTTAAAAATTGAAATTTCTTTGTAAACGTTGAGTCAAACAAGCATTCTTATTACCACAGCAGATCATTTTCATTTTTCTTTTTGACATTTTAGTTTATGAAATAAATAAAGGATATTTATTGTAAGGTCATGTGCTAACGAATTATTTATGGTAAGGCCATAAAGTGTTGTCAATGATAATTCGATGAGCGCCGTTGACAAGTGAAGTAGCTGCCATTAACAACCCATTTGGACCTTACAATAAATAATTTGTTAGCTTGGGACCTTACAATAAATCTCCCAATAAATAATGCTACTGATTTGTGTTCGTTCATTTGGTGCATGAGATTATAAACTCACAATAAATGCAAGATTATTTTTGAACAATTACAATTAATGAAATAATAAATACATATATTCAATTAAAAAATATGGATATATAAGCTCGAAATCGAATGACATGAAAGTTTTTCTAGATGAAAAGTCACGGGTTTGATCTTGTTAGTTATAACTATTAAGCCGTTAATGTTTGTTCATCTAAATTATAAATCATGTTAAAAAATATTTTTCACCTTTAATCTAAACGTCACTCATGAAAGGAAAAAGACGAGGGCATTAAGATGAAGAAAGTCAAGCCCAATACTTTATTTTATTTTTCAAAAATATGCTAAATAAGATTTTTGAAGATGCTCCCTTCAAGAAAGTTACCAAACTTACCAACCTACCATGTATTAATTTTCATACTAACTTGCTATGAAAGGTTTCATTCCAATTCCAACCTTTTTAAAGAATCTAATTAAGTTTATAATTAATATGGTGATGTTACATTGGAAGAAATATATTTGAAGCATTTCATTTCCATGCTTCACATGCCATGTATTTGAGAATATATATATATATTCTTTTTGCGCAGATTCTATGAAATGCATGGTGGTAAGAAATAAAGGTAAGAGCAAGCAGATCTCTCTAATGGTTAACTCTCTCTTGGCTCCACATATGAAAGATAATCATTTTGTTGGGACGCAGGAACAACAAAATTATAAGCCTTGTCTTATTTCCTAATGTTTGGTTTCTTATAAGGCTATTGTATCCTAACAAGTGTCTTTGGCTCTAATTTATACATTAAATCACATAATTGTTACAATAAACTAAATTATGCCACTGTGGTTCCTTGTCAAAAGACAAAAGAATAAGCATAGGCACGATATAATTAATGCAATCACTTGTTGTAACAGGATTGAATTCAGTGGAAGGTGATAATTCTTCATAACATGAAGAATCTTAAGTTTGAATTTTCGTTGAGAGATGTGCTCACATTTAATACCTTGTAATACCCCAAACAGGACTGTCTCCAGCCAGAGAATACTCATGCTTAAAAAAACAATACATGATTGTTTGAAAATTGAACAATTCACATATTGGGAGTTGAATGGGATTTGAGTGGATGGTAGGAAGCCCATGAATTTAGGCAATTCAGTGTGTGTGTTGTGTTTGTGTTTTGTGTTCATCTTCAAAAACTTTTTGGCATAACTTATTTAATTGCTTTAACACCCTGTAACACATCGAACAAGGCTATCTCCTACCAAAAGGATACTCTGTTGGCCAATGTGTGACAGCAATTGTCCCCATAATGGAGGTCCAATTGAGGAGTCAAGTTATAGTTGAACTATGGCGTTTAGGCGTCTGTTTTACTATGAGTTAAGGAAATAGAGTTGTACATGACTAACAGCTATAACTTTTGGCCTAGTGGTGAGCGCTTGATCCTAACATACTCATGCTTAAAAAAATATATTATTGGTTGAAAATTGAACAATTTCACAAATTTGGAGTTGAATGGGATTTGTGTGGATGGTAGGAAGCCCATGAATTTAGGCAATTCAGTGTGTGTGTTCATCTTCAAAAACTTTTTGACATAATTTCTTTTGCTTTAGCCATCACAATATGGCTGGCTTGTTCATCATCATAATTAATATTCACCAACAACAACTTGGTTTCTCAGACATCAGCTTTACCTCACTAATCCCCAAAACAACCATTCAAGTGTAAGTGTAAGAGCTTCTTCCACCACATGACTTTAATAATTTTTTATTTTAATTTATTTTATATGCATGTGTTAGCTATGAAGAGTTATCAGTCATAAAAAATGTTAGGTGGTGGTGGTGTTTGAATCAGCTTCTTTTAGTGGAAAAGTCAATGGCCCTGTAGCTCAATAAATGGTGGTTGGTGCATGCCCTCTTAATTAAAAAAAAGAGCTTATTTTTATAATAAGCTAAGTGATGATCATTTAATTGGCTAAAGTATACTTTTAGTCCTTTATGTTTGCATCAAATTTTATTTTAGTCCTTTAAGTTTAAAAAGTACATTTTCAATCCCTCATACTTTTAAACTTTCAATTTAAAAGTATATTTTAGCCTAATTTAATTTCACAAAAATATGGGCCAACAATTTAATGATAATTTCACAAAAACAAAGAGAAGCGGAGGGCAAATTTTTCTCAAATGGTTTAGCAGTATGAAAAAAGTTAAATAAATTATCTTGATATATTTATATTTATCAAATTTTCTCCAAATTAATTTTTCTTATTTATAAATGCAATTAATGATACGTATAATTATTTCAAAAAAATATTGTAATATATGATATAATTAAATGAATTATTTAACTTTATTAATTTGTTCAGATTATTTTACTTGATCTTATATTAAAGATTGTAAATAGTATTAGTATGGGTCACATTCATTGCCCGGGTCCAAAAAATGAGTTATATTATTCATATTCATATTTCATAGACAATAGCAAGATTTGTTAAACTTTGTACGTGCATGTTATTTTTATATTAATAAATTTATGGGCAACCAAAGTAAAGAAGCATTATTTTATTATTTATATCTAATGAATAATTAAATGATACTTTTTAAAAGATAGTCTAATTTTAAAACTATACAAGTTAACAAAGATTTGACTAGTTGTTAAAGAGTTAGCTGATGATTTATAACACCATGACTTCAAATCTCATTGTTAATTAGATAACCTTATTGGCCAGTAATCTTTATGTATTTTTCAAAGCGTGGAGGTTTTTCCTAACTCTATTAAATTTGCTGAACTTAAGTCACTTAAACTTTATTATTGTAAAAATACTAAATAAAAATTTGGAATAATTATCAATGTTGTTATTACAGTTTTAAAAATGATATGTTACGTAAATACATTAGGAAAATGTCACTTACATATAGAGAGAAAAGTCATTTGCTTATAGAAAGGTTACATATTGACCTTTTGTGTTGGGAATGCATTTTAGCCAACAAAAATACCTTTTGTTCAAAGGTCTTGCCAAACAAGGCTATGATGGAGAATGTGCCCGTTTGGAAACATAGTAGAGAAGTACTTTTACGCAAGTAAAAGTAAATATGTAAATGAGATTATTTTGTTTTGTAGAAAAATGATGTTGAACATGTGTTTGAGGTCTTTATAATAGTTGCCAAACACATCCAATGAATTTTGGTATTGAGAATGCATTTTAGACTCCAAAAAAGCCAAGCCAAACACTCCTATTGTCTCTATTGGATTTGACTCTATATATAAACAGCAATTTTATTTTATCTAAAGGTTTAATGCGTTTTTCAATTTTTACCATCAATTAATTGCATGTCTATCTTATCTTTTTTTTAACTCTCTCTCTTCTTTTTTTCATTTATTCTCTCTCACTCATATTTTTTTTTCCAGCCTCTCACTCATATTATAAATAAGGATATGTTTGGAAAAAAATTATATCTCTTACTAATTCATTGCTACTATTTAATTTTAATAATTAGTTTGTTTTACGAGATTTGGATAGTTGTTGCTTTAAAAAAGACCAAAAGAAATCATGTAGGACAATTGTATAAAAAAATGTTTGAACATTTTTTCAATTTGTACCATCAATTAATTGCATATCTATCTTATCTTTTTTTTTTACTCTCTCTCTCTCTTCTTTTTTTCATTTATTCTCTCTCACTCATATTATAAATAAGGATATGTTTGCAAAAAATTATGTCTCTTACTAAATGTTTGAACATGGTAGTGATGATTGCATTCACTTATTATTTTGATTTTAGGGGAAGGGTTCTTGTTCCATAAAAAAATGTAAAAAGATGAAAAATTATAAATAGGGTTTATGGATGAGTAGGTACTCAATAGTAGGGGTGTGCATAGATCATGTCAGAATGGGGTTATACAATACAACCTGGTTTGATATAGCCCTCGGATTGTACAAGACAACCCGAGTTTGATCCTTTCCAACACTAAAGTTAGGTAAGATTGAACCGATCAACTTAGACTAATCTTAGGACTTCAATGAATTTTTTAAATTCTTTTGCCCCATTTATAAAAGGCAGAGTTTTAATTTAATAATACAAAATAGACATAAAAAATGTAAGGAAAAATAAAATAATAAAAAAAAAGTTGGATAAGACCTATTGGCTATGAACTTGATTCATCTCGATCATTTAGTTCACTACATACCAATTTCGTTATAGTGCTTGTCTGGGAATCCATCAGGAGAGTGATTTTACAGATTTTGAGATAAGTATGCGAGAGGGATTTTATTGTGACTTACACGCAACACTGGAAATCACTTCTCAAACAAGAAAATATTGGGTCCATTTGGGAAAGCGGTGGAGAAGTGCTTTTACCATGTACTAGATAAATATGTAAAGGAAATTATCTCATTTTACAGAAAAACATTGTTAAATGTGATTTTGGGGTGTTCAGAAGTTTTACCAAATACCCCATTGTTTTTTTAATTAACTGAATCACTTCAGACCAATTGGACAAGACCAATTGGCTATGAACTTGAATCAACCCGATCATTTAGTTCACTTCAGACCAATTTCGTTATAGCGTTTGTCTGCAAATCTGTTAGAAGAATGATTTTACAGATTTTAAGGTAAGTATCCAAATGGGATTTCATCATGACTTAATCAATTCTTTTTGTTTAGATCAACCGAGTCACTTCAGTTGGACCAAACCAAGAAATCAAAGAGGAGAATTATGAAACAGGGTGAGGAGGGAGACAAGCATCCTTGAAAAGAGAGAAGGGTACGAATGCGTTGTCGACATGTGATTGGCTGATGCCAATCCCCGAATGACATCCCTATCGCATCTGATCTGACCTCACTTCTCTGTCTCCCCTCTTCCCACCCTCCCTTCGATTCTCTTTTATTCTTAAACCTTCGTTCATAACATTCCTCCTCTCTTTTGTACCAAGTCCACTAATTACTACTACATTTTTAATTTCTAATATAAAAATTAATTAATTCTTTTGGAGATTAAGAAGATTATTATTTATCATTTTCCGTCAGACTAATTTATAAATTGATATATATAATCTAATGATACACAACAATTTTATAATATATATTATAATTAAATGATTTATTTAACATTTTCAATCACCTTTAAAAATTCAACTGACTATTAAATACATGAGGTAGTATAAAAATTAGTTGATTTTCATTAAAAATTTAACTGACTCTCCTATTAAAGATAAGATAACGTATGATAACAAGCCGTGAAATTCGCCTTTTGAAGAAAAGGAAGAAAGGAAGCTGATTCCTTTAGTCATTGGGAGTGATGTCATTTCGCTCACTAACATTCTAACAACAAATTTTGTTAAAGGGAGATTTATTGTAAGGCTCCAAGGAAAGAAGTTATTTATGAAAAGGTCCCAAAAGATTGTCAATAATTGAGACTTTTTCATAAATAACTTCATTCTTTATGACCTTACAATAAATCTCCCCTCTTTAAAAGGTATACATTGCGATCATTTAACATTTAGACTTATTTCTTTGTCCAAAATAAAAACATTTAGACTTAGATTTAGATCAGATATTTACTACACATGCCCACACCACAAAAACACAATTTAGACACTAGATTGGCCTGTTTGGGAACACAGTAGAGAAGTACTTTTACGTCAGTCGACGCAAATATGTGAATGAGATTATCTCGTTTTGCAGAAAACACAGTTGAATGTACGGTTGGACTTTCCAGAAGCTCAGCCAACCAGGGTAATTATAAGTTTGAAGTTTTGATTCCCTCATTAGCAACAAAAGAATGTTTTTCATTCTCTCAGAATTGTACGGAAATAACATTCCTTATTCAATTTTTCATGAGAATTTCAGAAATGTGGTTAGTTTTAAAAAAATTCATCTGTGTGCAGCATCATTTGTTTTACTTTGAAGTGGCTGAAATCTGACTTTGGATCAACCTGATTGATCTGCCTCGTTAGCTTCTAATAACATTGTGCAGCCACTTCTGCACTTGAAACGATCTTATTTTATGCTTTCAAAAAAAAAAAGTTGGCAGGAAAACCAAATATAATTCATATTATTTAATCGAGATATGACCCACACACTACCAAATATAAATGTTGGGTTACTGTTGTTCTTAAATATAATAGAGAAAGTAAGCATATAAATATATGATTGCTAATTTCTTTTGTATGATGGAGTTTAATTGAAAAAGTACTGCATTTTTATTTACATATTACTTTTTCATAGTCAAATGATTATCAGTGTAAATTTTAGATAAATTATATTATTTTAATTATAACTTGTTTAACTTTAAGTTGACACTAATTATACTGCAAACCTTTAAACCACAACTTCAACTGGTTTAATTATCGAACAGGTTTTCATTTTCAGTTGCTTGATAAAAGTCGAAAGCATTAGGTATATTTCCATTGAAGGAAATCCTTTTTGAAGCACCTTCAGTCACTAAATGACGGCACCTCTCTAAGTAAAGATTCGAATTTTGGTTGATCATGTTGTAAAGAATTATCTCATTTTGGGCTATCTTCAAGAAAAAGATACTTGTACGGCTATCAGGCCCATAGTATGGCAAGCCAAGATTCCCTAAACAGGCAAGCAAAAGTTCAAGTGAGGCCCATCACTCATAATCTATGAAACCCAAAACGTGCATCTCAGAGGCCCAAAGTAGGCCCAGCCTGGCTTTCCAAAATGTAGTTGGGATAGAGTTTTTTTTTTTGGGCTTTTTGACATCTAGTGTTGATAGAGTTGCATTTTATAATAAACTAGTGAACAACAAAATTTTATTAAAATAGTTTAAATTCTCAATTACTCATTCATTAGGCTATGTAAATACTAAATATCTATTCAATATCTTCAATCATTAGCAAAATAATCATATACTTATCCAACATTTTTTACAACTTTTTTAGCATATTAACATCACAATATCAATTTACTATCCATTAACATTAGAGTTAGTAATCACTAAATATTCTATCTAGCAAAAATATTAAAATAGATAATAATAACAAAATATTCCTTCCTACAATCCTCTAATCACTAAACTAATAGTCATAAAAATGAAAATAATCATTAAAAAAATAACAATTGCAAACAATCTCATTTTGAATGCTAATTTTTTTTAAAAAAAATTGCAATCTGATCAACCCCACAACTTGGCGAGTTAACCGAGTTGGCCCAAGTTGCATTGAGTCACTTCGGATTAACATGACTTCAAGTCATACATGTGCTTGAACCGGTTACATGGCTGAATCCTAGGGTAATTCAGTCGAATCAATCTGAGTTATATAACCATGGCATTGAGCTAGCCACTAAATAAAAATTATGAATAGATAGACAACAACTTAGCTTAGTACATAATTCGTCAACTTGGCCAAAGTGAATAGATAAAGACTGAACCAACCAAGCTATTCACTAGACATTAAGGAACTAATGTCTACAAGTGGGATCAAAATCATAATCTCTAACAGTCCGTTTGGTTTAGTGAATCCGTAGGAATTGAATGGAATGGAAGGAAAAATTTTTTAGAGTGTGATGTTTGGTTGGCACTAAGATGAAAAATAGGTTGATAGAAGAATGTTTGTTTGGTTGGGTTAAAATTGTAAGAAATATAGTAGGAAAATCAAATGACTATACTGCCCCTAATGATAAATGTAAAATGTTTTTTATAAATTTATGTATTTATTAACAAAAATTCAACTTATTTATATTTTTAATTATATAATATATAATTATATTATATTTATTATTAATTATATATATTTATATATGTATTTAATATATATTTTGTTAATTATATATATGTGAACATTGTATGCTCCCATTCGAATGGGTGAGGATGAGGTATTATGGGCTGAGAATGAGGTGATAATGCGCGTCTTTCTCGTCTCCGTCGTTTTCTTCGGTGACGTTTACAGTGCAATGAATGTGGTGAAAATGAAGAAGAGAAAAGGCGCGTAGGAGGAGGATCGACGACGGGGAAGATAGACTGAGAGTAAGAGCGAAGGCTCGCAGGAGGACACCGGAGAAGACGGACTGGGGAGTGAGAGCGAGGGTGCGCAGGGGGCAACTTCGTCTTTTGGCTCTTCCATCGACTGACTGAATTTGGCTTCCCACCTTTTTTTGTGGGAAGAGATTTTCACGTGTACACTGGAAAATGGCTTCCCGTGGGAAGCCTCCTTCCATCACAATGTTAAACCAAACGGCCGCCGCCGATGGAAAATCGCGATTTTCCTTTTCCATCAACACATTTTCAACGAACGAAACGGGCAGTCAGTGAAAATGTTAATGTCACTAGACTACAACATTATTCACTAGACTAGTTGAAGTTGAATACTTGAAATATACACAAGTATAAATATCATAACAAGAAAAGAGAAAACAAGCTCATGTCACACCCCAGATTGTCCCATAATGTGATAACATAAGTGTGTGAAGTAGGGTCTAAAAAATAGAGGGTTTGTTGTAAAAGTGAGTTTATTAGACCTTGATGGGCCTAAGGAAAGCTGTATTCATTAAATGAGGCTGTTTGGGGTCAACCTTCAAACTGTAGGGCTCCCTTAAGGCCTACACATTAAAAATCCACAAACCCACCAAAAACCCACACCTCATCAAACACAATTCTCAATGATGACTTCCATGTCGTTTTGGGGCAAAATTTTCAAACATAGGCAACAAGATGCGACTCTCCGACCAACCATGACCATGAAACATCGCTTTAACAACGCATGGTGCGTATTTAAAGAAAGCTACAATACAATTCGGAAACATGCATCAATCTGCCAAAATTATCGACTCATTTCTCTATTCATGATATACATGAACAACAAGTAATAATGTTTTTTTTGAATGACATGATAGATCCAACTAATCTGAATGAAGTAAGGACTGTGCACTTGTAAAAGCATTTATCAATAACAAATCTTCCTATATATAAAACTTAGAGTTAAAACTTTACCTTCAATCCGGTTTTAAATATAAAAGCTAGACAAAAGTTTTATTTCAACCTTAAACAAAAGAGATTTCAACCTACTTTATTTCACAAATTTATAATTTTTGTTTTTTCAAAGCACTCCTATTGATTGTCCATAACAAGAGAGTTCCCATCATTTGATAGTTACAATGTTTAATGAACATGATTATAAATGGTATTATAGGGAAGTTAATACACATTTGTTACATATAACTAACTTGATTAATTTCCTTAATATTCACACATTAGTTATTTAACTTTTATATTAAGGATAGATGGGTATTAGTAAAATTACCTTATTCAAAAAAGTGGTGCACCACAAGAAGTGGACAGACTGATTGATATGCCTTCAAATACATGTGGCCATCGTCAAATTGAGTTCATGTTTTATATTTTCCCTGTAGGCTCATCAAACTTCACATATAAAATCAATTTATCGCTTATTTTATTTGAATCCCAAAGCATTTTTAGTAATGATTTATAATGCAATGCATTGTGTTTAATTTATATGATTAGATTTTTAATAATCATACCATCATACATTTTAGGATTAAGCTACGCAATGTACTATGTTTAAGGGTCAAGGTCTATTTTACCCTTGAAGTTTTTTTGTCTAATGTTGATTTGGAAGTTTTAAACATGACCAATATTACCCTGAAAATTGAAAATAAGACGAATGTTGCCCTCAACAAATTAATTTTGACCAAAATTACTTACATAACATCTATAGTTTACACGTTAATAAATAGTAGTTGCCATTTGATTATGTTAAGTTGAGGCAAGATTGTTCCATCTTTAAACTTTCATGATAAAATTACACCCAAAAAAACTTTCAAGGAAAAAAAAACCTTAACCCTATGTTTAATTTATTTAGAATATTTTTTAGTGATACTCTTGAGTATTTTTTTTCTCTAATATTCAGCGATCTAAAGTAATTTTGGTGCGATTTTTCTCATAAAATATTTTTTCAGTAGCAATAAACATCCTAAAATTTATGATACTAAATTCTATTGGAAAAATACTTTAGGGTTTTAAGTGCATCAAATGTTAGTTTAGAATATTAAGTATAACTGGAAAAAAACTTTTTTTAGTACTTTACAGTTTAGATCCATCTCTTATTTATCATTTCAATGAATAGAGAACATCCAAAGCGGGTACCAACTTGCTGTTTGGATCAAGTGGTAAGCGGCTTGTTTCAACTTAAGCAAGGTCTCGGGTTCAAGCCTTGTGTATGCAACAGCCACCGTTGGAAGACTCACCCACCATGCCAGGTGCGCGACGCAGGTCAGATCCGGACGTAGTCGGAGCGAAGCTCCGATGAACCAGGTGGGCAACCGAAAAAAAAAATCGAAAGCGGGTAACCAAATATGTGCGCGCGCGCACTGCGTACCTTTAACAAGATTCATGTTTTGCATATTAACTAAATATTTTTGGAACGTTGTCATAATCTAGAATCTCTCTATAGGCCCCTTCAAGGATACCGGATAAGGAGAACAAGATATAAAATTTAGTTGAACTGATGTTTCATTTCTGTGATGTGGTCAAGCTTGAAGCTTTAACAATAATAGAGTAACTATATCATTTTCTGATGAATGGTGACCTTAAAAACATTGAAAATAACCACACATAGTTCACCATGCAGGCAAGTTGACAGCAAGCATCCAACACAATTCTGATCACAATAAGAATAGACCTCATATGTATGAAATACTGTTTTTTTTTTTTGGAGTGACAAAATGCAGGCAACGAGACTCAACGGTGGAGCTCATAAGAACAGTCTATGATATGTCAAGGTCTAGTCTAGTGAGTGTGTTCAAGAATCAGAACCATTAATCTCTAATAGGCCTTAGCCTGAGATCTCAAAATAGTAACAAGCGGTTACCAAATTTGAAATTTTTTTTCGGCCTTTTTGCTTCAAAACTAGTGGTGGGTAACCATCACCGACTATAGGATCTTATCTTCATCGTTTATATTCACAAAAATGAGTATTCCAAAAGCAATAGAAAACAAATTGAATGAGTATAGATAGATGAAGATCAACCATGCAATCTGTATAGCTAAAAAGAGATAAGACCTCTTCGACTCAATGACACCCACCACTATGCCTATCTCTTTCTAGTTAAACGAATTTTATGTAGATTACTTTCTAAACCACATATATAGTCATAAGATTTGATATCACTTTCTTTTCAAATGTATGACTGCAGGGGCTTTAAAATTATCAGAACATCATGATTTTTCTCAAATCTTGCTGAAGATGTAGTCAACTAGAATCAGTGTTTTTTTGTAGTTGAACTCATTGTGGTATCTATGCAATTAGATTCCCATGATGATGGAGGGAAGAAAGAAACTGACCAGGTGATCTTAATGGAATTGTCATGTTCATCTTCCCTAAATGCCTAGAGCTAACGTCAAGGTTGATCCATCACTGTTGGTAGCTGATGAATGACTACTCACAAGAGATTATCAACAAATTAAATTCACATTGAAAGCTTGGTTTGTGAAATAAGCCAACTAGTTGAAAGCTTCAAACATAATTTTAATTATTAACAGGATGCTGTTCCAATTCCAAGGCATGAAAATTTGTAAGTAATAATTATCAATATAAAATATAAATTTATAGACTATGAATAATTACTGCTTTTCAACCAAAAATTCTGAGTAATATACAGACGCACCAAGTTTAGTAGTAAGATTGGTCCAATAGAACGATCTTTAACTTAAGTAATATATCAACCCGGTCAAGTTTTCACTGGAAAAGTGATATATGACATTGATGACCATTTAGAGGTATATATGTTTGTCCAGGTGAATACCTATCAATAGATCACTATCAAAAATTTGCATTGAAAACTCATTGTATCAATACAGATGGATTTTGAAGATTGGGTCAACTGGTTGACATGTAGCATGAAAAGGAGTTTTTAAGTAAAGTTCAGTATATGATGTAACCTATCCCTTAACTAATAGAAGAGAGTTAAATAATGGAATACTCACAACACTTTATTTATGTATTAATGTTGATATAGTATACTATAGATCACAGGTTCACATGATATTAACTGATAATAAGAAAAAAAAGACAAGAAATTATCAGACTTATATTATAAAATTGAGGGCTAGTTAATGAATCTTACTTCTTCTTAGTTTCGTCAAATGGACAATAAATAGTGCAGGGTTTCCAATGCATGGACGTGAATGATTACAAATTAGCGGCTTTTTATTAACAAACAATCACTGAGAGAGTCATTATTGAGTAATAATAATAAGGCTTTAAATCCTATAACATATATTGCATATACTGGTTTCTGCAAGCTTTTCCCCCTCTTGGTGCTACCAAACAGGACTAAGTAGAACCAAAGAATGAGTGAAATTCTCTTTGGAAGGTTATACCACATGATCATCTAAAAGGAAGAGATTTCAATTCCTTCTAAGATACATGTTACTATCAAAATTCCTCTTCAAAATTAGTCCCATTGCTACAGTTTGATCCTGAAAGCTATCCGATTGATACACGATTACAATAGGAGGTTCCTCTGTTTCTTAGTCATGTCAAAAATCTTTCACATGAACTAAACTTGATCCTATCAATAGAATAAAGTCCTTCTAGGAAGGTGATATGAGCTAAAGGGACATCATAAGCAGAGTCTCTTTTGGTTCATAAGCAGACCACGTGTGTTCTTGCCAGCACACCTCATGTTAAGATTCACTGCTCCGACACTTAGAGCTGGTATTGCCATAATATGTTTAAAGGGGGCCAAGTGATATATACATCTTACTAAAACCAATACTAAAAAAGATAATTAATTAAAGTTGTGAATATTGAGTTTGCAATTTGCATGTGTAGTAGTTCTTCTTTAAGCTCTTTGCAGAGGAAAAGTCTCACTCCACCATAATTCCTTTTCTCCTTTGGCGGGTCTTCATACTAGGCATCATCAGTTCTGTATGATATGATGGTACTTCTGAAAATTTCCTTGAGAGAAAATTTTGAAGGTAGCCAAGCCAAGACATTTTTCTAATGTGCCATATAATCTGAATAGTAAATATCTGAGTTATTATTGTGGATTCCCTATTTAAACTTGCAAATGGTTGAGAATCGAGATATTACCCACTAAGAGGGTTAGTATGATAGAAGTCTTAATTACAGAAACTACATAAAGAGGAGGCAGTGAGATATTAATGGGCCATAGTAAATCTATCCTAGTCAAAAAGAACTTCCTTGTCAAACAATATCCTTCAATTTTTCCAAGAGTGACTTCTAAGCCCTACAAATTTTGGTGGGATCTCACTCTTTCATCTTTAGCAAACCAAAGAATTCTTTTTTGAGCATACGAAAGAATTTGAGAGCTAGATGGGCAATTCAAATTCTAAAGCTATGTGTGTTACAATTAGTCTAACTAAACTTTAACCTTTAGTCTAAAAGACTTTCATTCAGAACAGAAAAATAATTTATTTTAACTAATTAATTATTATTCTGACAAACTGAATAATTTTAGTTTTTTTAATTAAAGAGAAAGAAATAATATCTTAACAATCTTAGTGAATCAACGAATCGAGATGTACTTGAAATAATTGTCATTTTCCAGCTCAAAATAGAGAAGATCCCCAGACTGCCTTCAACAAACATAAAATGCTTTTAGGTACTTTGCAGTTACCATTTTAAGCTTTGGAGTTTAAGACAAATTTTTCTTCATATCGTTAGAGGAGGAAATAATTCTTCTATAATAATTTTGATAGTTAATTCGTAATTTAAAAATAAAATATTTTTCCCCAAAGGTGAGATGGTAGTACATGTCCATGGCCAACACCCACTTAACGCACAGTTCTATTTGTAATTGGTGGAAGCATATGGAATCCAATGAAACACAGCAGTTTGCCCCCCACAATCCCCAACAAAAACCCCTGTTATTCACTACATCAGAGGGAAATAAAAGTTATTCTTTCTTATTTACTCCACTCTCTTCTCTGAATTTCTAAAAACATAATTTCACGTCATGTGGGGTCTCATCCACAAACCTCCATTAATGAACAGTCCTTCATCATCATATAAAATTATGGCCAAAGTTATTAATTA
>JANTPZ010000549.1:0-28647 GCA_025593235.1 Vachellia pachyceras | reverse complement strand
CAGAATATTTTAAAATTCAGATTCTTTTTTATTTTTCGCCAGAATATTTTAAACTTCACGTTCAATCGATTCACTTGTACAACAAGTAACATCCTATTTTGCGTGTTCGTTTGTTACCCAAATATGCATGCGATAGGCGCTGCAATCATCAGTTTATTTCCCGCCTTTAATTATGCATTCGTCCAACTTTTTTTCCAGCATATTAAACTTTAAAATTTTAAATTGTTCACGCTACAAAGAAAATGAATTTTAAGAAATTGAGAAAGATCATTTCTTTTAATTAATATGCCATTGGGCAAAGCCGCACATACATCTTTTGTTTAAGATACGTATGGAAGTTCTTTTCAGAATAACTTTTATATATTTTGAAGTAAAATTTATATTTAGTAGAACAGTATTTACGGATTCTGAAGTAAAACCTAGATTTTGAAAAAGAGACTGTGTGTGGGAAGTTTTGAATTTTACGGAGTCCGAGATAAAAAGTACGAATGAAAGATGAAAGAAAAAGTAGAAAAGACATAATTTATTAGAAAATAGTGTGTAATTTGATAAGAATATAATTTTTTCAAAACCAAGATTTCAAATCAAGTTTTTATATTTAAAATAAATTTTCCAAAAAATATAAATAATTGAATAAAATTTAAATCTTTTTAAACTAAACCTACGTCTTGAGAAATGAAAGAACGATGTTAATCATTTGGAAGGACATTGTAACATAATCATCAAGAAAATGTCACGTCCTTTTGAAACCACAATGTTGAAGACAAAAAAAAAAGGCCTATTTTTTTATATAGATCAAGGCTATTTATTTCCCCTTGTCTCCACTAAAAAAAGCCCTATTTTAATGTTAGTTACTTATATTTTATTATTTATCTATGTTTAAATATTTTCATGACCCGTCTTCTTTTCATATTCTAATTTCCTAGAGTGGCAATCTGTTTCTTCTTATTTGACGGACAATAATATATTTCTAAGAATGATCAAAGGTATTTATATGACTTTGGAAAAATCACATTCGTCCTTAATGTGGCATTTTGAAATGATTAATTATAATAAATCTGACATATTTCTCATCAGATACTCTTATTATAAATATAAATTTACTTAGACCCATCTGTTCATTTATCCCTGTTTTATTTTATAACCATTACGTACTATTTCCACCTAGATCTGCCCCCTAGATATTATCCGACAAAATTTCTTCCTTTCTTGCAATCTTTTTTATAATTATTTGACGAGGCCATTTTCAGCATAAAAATACAATCACTTTAAATGGATACCGACACGGAAATATTTTTTTCTTTTAAATTGCTTAAAAGACACGTTGCAGTGGTAAACTATTATCAAGAGATGCTCTAATAGGGTTAGCTTGAAAAAAAAAAACACTAAAAAAATTTGTGAAATAAAATTTACCTAAACTTGAGAGACAACCTAAAAATAAGAAAGTCAATTTATGAAACTGACATAGGATGACCCATGTTACGTAAAATGAAATATGTTAAAAAATTATAAATAAAATTCGCATAGCTGGGCAGCATCATTTGGGACGTGTTGCAGTGCGTTGACATGCTTGTATGTTCTTTTGAATTGTAAAAACGAAATATATATAGTATCCATTTGGAAATACGGTAAAAAAGTAATTTTACGCAAGTTGAGGTAAATATATGAAGAGAATTATCTAATTATAAAAAAATCACTACTAAACGTGTGTTTGATTTTTAGAAACGCTCCACCAAACAAACTCATAATTTTATCAAGAAAATGGATGGAAAATAGACAGACAAAAATAAAAAAAAAAAGAGGGAAGTGGGGGGCCCGGGGGAAGGAAAACAATAATAAAGAAGGAAGGAAGCGAGGAGAGAGAGGCAGAGAAATAATCACATGGCCACACCAAGGGCGCTGATTAAGGCGTCCTCTTACTTTCTTTCGCCACCCACCTCCCTACACCTTTTATTTATTTTTATATTTTGATTACATCTAATTCTATTTTCCAACTATTTTTCCTGCATTATTAATAATTATTATTTGTACAATATAAAATTGTGTGGTCACGCAGTGATTGGTGGTGTGATTCCCAATACGCCCCCACATGCGGGTTCAAGTCCAACATTCCAACTCCATACTTCAACGAGTTTAAATTTTGTTGTCGATGATGTAGCACGAATAGAGCAATCTGTAAAACTACGTTGATTCTTAAGTCCACATCTCACCCCCTTCCTGTTCGTCTTGGTTGATGTTAGACAATAATAATTACATATATATGCAATATCAATGCAAAGTGCAGGCCACTTCATCATTGAAATGTACGTGATAAGGCTTTATGATCCATGACTGCATAACACATTTATTTGGTTAGCTTAGAACCGATTTGATTCCTTGTATTATTATTATTATTATGTTCGGTTTCATTAAAATCAAGTCTTTGGGTGCAATTGAAGCCTCAACCCAACCCCATGCTGTGTTAGTGTTATATTATTATTGGGGGGTCATCATCATTGTCTAATATCATTATTATTCATCAAACATTTTGAACTCAAGGCCCCTTCTCTTTTCTGGGCTTAGTTCGTGATTTTGTATAAATAGCCTGCTCTTTGTTTTGTTGTTTGGGCCTCGATATCTATCACTAGACTGCCTCTGAAGGTGAGCCCAAAATGCTTTTGTGGGCCTTCAACATAAAATGAAGGAAGCCATTGGCCCAAAAAGGCAAACAAAATCGAAATCTCTTGGCCCAGAAAATTCGGTATCGAAGTTCCCTTCTTCTCTGTTTTTGTTCTCTCAAGACCGGAATGGAGGTGTTGTTCACAGCAACAGAAAATTGTAAACTGTTCTGGTGATTTGAAATTAGTAAGAACTAGAACGTTAGTCTTTGAATTATTCTTAAATTTGTGCATAGTGTGATGCTGTCATCTCTTAGATTTATGATATATATATATATATATTTTTATAAATAGAAGCGATGATATTATACATATCCCAGTATTCACTGACACTTGCAATACCACCAATAAGAAGAACCCTTTGTTATTGAATATTAAATAACTGAATAATACGACACAACGCAACTAAGAAGTTGCAAATTACTTTCCAATATTTGATATAACAACAAGGTAAAACATTAAAAAATTAGTTAAACTGATTATATATAAATGTATGTTAGCTTTTTTAAAATACATTCGTTAATTATTAGAATTAGCCCTTGATAGAATCTCATTCACACGAGTAATCACAAGGCATATTTTAAAAAGGAAATTACAAATTTAAAAGAAAAAGTGATGAATTAAAACCTTATATTTAAATTTAAAGTACACCTATTATGCAACTCTGGGCCTAATGGAAGCAAAAATCATTTTGCCTCCAGCTTCTATCCAAATACTTAGTTTAATATTCAGGCTTCAGCTAGTCTTTTGCGTGGTTAAAAGCTGGAACCTTAGTTTTGCGCTTCTAAAAAACGAAACTGCCTAAAGAATGATTGAGTGAGAGGAATTTTATGGTTTATATATGTTTTTTTAGATTTAGTTCTAACTTGACTTAAAATGCAAATTTAACCCCCTGATGGTATTTTTCACGCTTTGCCTTTCATTTTTAACTCTATTATTTTATATTGTTTTAATATATTATTTTCAAGTCTCAAAGATAGAGATATTGTTTTATTTGTAAAATCATTCAACTGTTTTTCTTAACCCTAGTAAGTTATCTGCTAACAAGTTTTACAATAGATAATTTAGGTTTGAGCTGTATCTTTTAAAGTTAATGGAAGAGGGGTGAACTTATTCATTCATGTGTGTCCGAAATTTTGAAACGATAAATCCATTTGCAAAAATTAATGAATAATAACGTAGTTGGTACATATAAATGTTTCTGTACCAATTTGAATTCATAGATGAGACCGCAAATCTAAATAAAATGATTCATGAAAGTTAGCCATGATTAAGTTGTCCACATCATAGAAAATAGTCCATTATATATAGTTGAAAAGGCACAGCATCAAAAATCGTGTCATTTGCCTGAATAAAGGAAAAATCTTACCCAAAAGCAGTAGGATACGCAAATGAAATTATCAAGCAAACTATAAGTTTTGTTAATTTGTATAACCCTAAACTTGAGGGGAATGTAGAAAATAGTCCATTATATATAATTGTAATTAGTCTATTGAACCTTAAGCCTAATAAACACATTTACTTCTACTACATAAGAACTACTCCCTTTATAATTCAAACACAATTATTCATTCAATAATATTTTCTCAAGATTATTTATCTTTTGCTCTGCCACTCAACAAACATCAAGAAATACTAACGCGTATTTTACATTGAATCTCCACTGGCATGTCCCAAATCCAAAGAATTATTCATGTATTTGATACATATAAATTTTACTTTACTAATTAGGATCCATGAGTAAAAATAAGTAAAACAATGTAAAATGATTAATGAAGGTCATAATTAGGTTCTTTGAACATGTAAATTACCAGTTCCGAGCACATGTAGTGCATTGAATCCATACTAACATCTTCTTAAATCAATGAATCATAGATGTATTTGATGCATACGAATGCTACGCTAACCTAATTTGGATTGATGAACAGAAACAGAAACATAAAATAAAATGATTCATGAAGGTTATGATTAAATTTCTTGAATTTTTAGATGAATCACAGTCTTAAATTAGTATGATTCAACCTGCTTCGATCTGGATCACTTGGGTTCAAAGTGAGTCCGGGATATATATGGGTTAGGGAAAAAAAAAAACAAATGGACAATGCAGTAATCCTATCACCTGCTTCCAAAGCATTTTTCAAATTTTTTTAAAATAAGAAAATAAGATTCAACCAAAAGAATCTACATGTGTTTGAGAATTCGTTGGGATAGAGGAGTCTACAGATTTTGAGAAGAATTTACGGAATCTAAAAAGAATTTATGAATTTCGAGATGTCTTTACGAATTTCAAAATATTTTTTACAAAATTAAAAATATCTTTTATCTTAACTTACAGAAAAAGATTTCTCAATCCTACGCTACGCTAAGGAATGAACGTATCTGGGAGCAAGGCATGCAAAATTAAAATGCTTTGTGGGCAAAAGAACTCAAAAAAAAAAATTGAATGTATTTATATTAATTATTAATATTTAAAGAATGACGTGTGCCATCCAGAGGAATAGAGGATCAAGTGATGCTTATAAGGTAGATGCCAAATGACACGTCGATTTCACACATAACATCCCTCTCCCTCTCCACGCCTTTTTTTTCCTTTAGCTTACAGGGACAAATTAGGCATTTCAATTTGCTTCTTGACAATTTCAGTAAATTTGATTCCACGTGCCAACAACTCGTCAACTTCACGCCACTTTAAGGCCCCACACTCTACCGGTCCTTCCCCCAGATTCCAGAGTTCCAGTTCCAGACCTCTCCTGCTAATTCTGCTCTGCTCTCTCTTTCTCCGTGCATCTTGGTGGTTCACTTCGTTATCATACGGGTCAAGAACTCTCATGCAGTACAAGAACTTGGGTCAATCGGGTTTGAAGGTGAGCCAGCTCTCATACGGAGCTTGGGTCAGCTTCGGGAACCAGCTCGATGTGAAGGAGGCCAAGTCTCTGCTCCAATGCTGCCGCGACCATGGCGTCAACTTCTTCGACAATGCCGAGGTCTACGCCAATGGCAGAGCCGAGGAGATCATGGGCCAGGCTATTCGCGAACTGGGGTGGAAGAGGTCTGACATCGTCGTCTCCACTAAGATCTTCTGGGGAGGGCAGGGTCCCAACGATAAAGGTCTGTCTCGCAAGCACATCGTCGAAGGTACCAAGGCGTCCCTGAAGCGCCTCGATATGGAGTATGTGGATGTTATTTATTGCCACAGGCCTGACACATCGACGCCGATCGAGGAGACGGTTAGGGCTATGAACCATGTGATTGATAAGGGATGGGCGTTTTACTGGGGGACGAGTGAGTGGTCGGCGCAGCAGATCACGGAGGCATGGGGAGTTGCTAAGAAATTGGATTTGGTCGGACCAATTGTGGAGCAGCCAGAGTACAACTTACTGTCCAGGCACAAGGTGAGTGATTTTCTGTCTTACTCAACAAGGAATTTGAATTAGATCACTGTTCTATTAGATCTGGTGTGTCTCCTCTTGGAGTGGTCTTGGGTTTTCGGATAAGTTTCATTAGCTACTTGGTATTGAGGATTACTAGTTGATGTGGGCTTTGGGGTTTTGCTTTTATTCTTTCTGATTGGAATTTGGACCTTTTTAAGGATTGTAGATTTCCTATGACTTTTTCATTCTAGTCGCTCTAAAGCTCCAGAAGTCTGTCTGTCCTTATTTTTTTTTATTCTTCGCGCCTCTGCTTAGATAATGAAGTTTTTTTGTAAAAAAAATTTGCTTAAGAAGGTTTGTAATGGATTTGGGTTAAACTTTTCCTTGTGTACGTGGTTGTTGAAAACATTAATCGGTGTCGAGTTTGGGAATTAATTGCTTAACAATTTCTTCAAGGACCTTCTTGGTGACTCTATACTATGGCCTTTTACATTTGATCGATCTCACTGCTAACTTATGGGATTTTATTATCCTCTCGCCTGCTTTGTTTTTATTAGATAGCTTCAGAGATGACAGAAGCAAATTCATGAATTAAATTGATCAGGTTTGTTCTTCTAGCAGATCGTTGAGATTTGAGCTGGAAGGAGGAAAAAAATCGGAGTGTCTAATACCCTTAATTACCATTCTTGACTTGACAATACATGCTTGAAATTGAATTGAAACAAGTGCGACCCAACTAAAATATTTAGCACCTAATTATTACCTTATTATTGTGATACTCCTTTTTGTGATAAGTTTTCAATATTTTAGTGATAATAATTGTTTCTTGACCAATACGATTCAAAAAGTAGCCTTGATCTCCCGAATCAGCCGGCCATTTGTTGTAAAACGACATGCGATGCATGGCTTCATTTCTCCAATTAAAAGGATATTGTTTTTGGGGGAGGGGTTTAAAATGTGCTAGATCTTGGGGATTTTTAAGGAAGAGAACTACATTATTAAAATACTATTTTGTCATTTAAGTATTAAAATACTATGTTAATCGTACATCTCTTTGTCAATAAGCAAGCTTCAGACTTCTGTTCTTAGATTGGGGTTTGCTTGTCCTGTGTCAAGATAATACCTCTGTCAACTTTACTAGTTTTATTTGGACTCTGATATACAGATATAGGTAGATGTTTGGGACTTGGAGGAGAAAGTGGGTAAGCAGGTTTTTTGGGTGGGGGGAACTTGGATATCGCTTTATGTTTGGCCTTCATCTTCTTTTCCCAAATTTTCAACTTCTTGGTTTATATTGCCAATTCTGGGGACATTATTTTGAGCAGTTGCTTTTTGTGATGTTTTGAATTACTTATGACCGCCTTTCAATTATTAAAGGCATGATTGGATCTTTGACTATAAATATGCGTTATATAGGTTGAATCCGAGTACCTCCCTCTTTATAGCAATTATGGCCTGGGTCTGACCACTTGGAGCCCTCTTGCATCTGGAGTGCTAACAGGAAAATACAAGAAAGGGGCCATACCACCCGACAGCCGGTTCGCATTGGAAAACTACAAAGTAAGTTTTAATTTGCTCTGATAGATTTCTCCCTGGTCCCTTCTTGAATTGAATTAGATTTTCAGAGAACAGCCAGAGTGCACTTATACCAAGTCACTGAAGTGTTGGTCTTTGAAATTGTGTGTCTCTATTTTGGTGATTTAGATTCATCCTGCCAGAGTTTTTGGAGAAAGAGCAGGACGCATCAGTTATGAGTGAATAAGACTTTTCCATCACTTCAACATTGTTGTGATTTCCCTTAATTTATATCTTTCAATCGTATATGCTGACTATTATTTGTGCCCTATTTCCAATTCTTCTTAATTTGTTGATGTAATATTTCTCTGCAGCATGTTCAATGCAGAGTTTTAGTAAGTTATAATGTTGTGAATGATGAGATCATGTTGTCATGCCTCCATTATCCAGAGCATTAATCTCTTTTTCATGCTTTGCAGAACCTGGCAAATCGATCACTGGTTGATGATGTGCTCAGCAAGGTAGATGGACTCAAGCCAATAGCAGATGAACTCGGTGTGCCATTAGCTCAACTCGCCATTGCATGGTGTGCGGCAAATCCTAATGTTTCATCTGTTATTACTGGAGCGACAAAGGAGTCTCAGGTCAGTCCAATTTTATTTCAGTTGTTCAAGACATATTTATTAAAGATCAATACCTTTCACACAAAGCAAGACTTGGCCTTCCTTTCTTTCATTCCTACCAAGACTAAATAATCTGCCTACCACCACCTCGATCATTCATCATTAAATTCCCTTTCTGACCCCCTTACTCCTCTGCACAAACACTTACAGAATTTGTCTGTCCATTTATTACGGTCCCAGTTCCCCGTTTTCACCATTTTGCTATCTGCTACACAAGTCTTTATGGAAGTAATATGTTGAGTAGGTTTAACAATCTGGGATTTTAATTTGCATTTTAATATATCATTTTAATTTATTTACATTTGCCCTTTAACCTTATCCATCTGGGATTCTTTATTTCATTTGTTGCTTTCTAGCTCGTTGCTTTCCTTTAACCTTCTATGAATGGGAGCTTGCCGTTTGATTCTAGCTCACTGTGAAATTTAAACAGGGCGTTTGCAATTTTTCAGTGTTTGTTTGATCTTATATAAGATGACAGCTTATATTAAATATAAGCAACTTTGAAGCAGGATGAAAATAGTGCTGCAATCTGTTGCAGATAGACTACAGGAAAGCGTCATAGACTGTTATATTCTTATTGAGTAATTAATCAGTAGATGCTGTCCTAAAATTTCCTGGAATATGTTAACCCATGTGTACAGTCTGTCTTTATCCAGAGATTGCCAGTATAAATTCTCTTTGTATTTGTATCAAGTGACTTGCAAATTATTGAATACTACTGGAGATATATTTTTCCCCTTATAGATATAAATTAGTGATGTGTGTTTTTTCTTTGCTTAGATCCAAGAGAACATGAAAGCGATTGATGTGATTCCATTATTGACACCTGCTGTGAAGGAGAAGATTGAAGCTGTTGTTCAAAGCAAACCAAAGCGCCCAGATTCATACAGATGAATTTATCATCATCTCCGGATGGTACTGCAGAGAAAATGCTTGTGGAAGTTATTTGTTGTGACTGATGTGATCCCTTTCCGAGAGCTGTTGTTGACATTCCGATTTCTTTTGTGCTCTTTTGCGTCTATCATTCATCTAAAGGGGTCAAGTTGAGTTAATATTGCCAAACTGATTTTGGTCGCAGTATATTCCGGGAATCCATGTTTATGCCTATTAATCTTGCCTATATGTGGATTGGATGTTTGGTAATCTTTTATTTGTGACGCTTTTCTACTCTTCAGGTTGGGGCTTGTCTTTTTCTTTTTTGTTAAACGAAAAAAAGGATGGATCTAAGTTCTGTTCGGAAAAATAGATATCATGTTTGAGAAGTTAGGCTCAAAATCTAAAACGTTACTCGGTCAACGATAAGAATACAACAATCCCATGTATTTATAATATAAACGCTGTGGGGTCATGCAGGGCAGTTTTCCACCCCTCCATCCAAAGTCACATAAATGAGCTTTCTGTGTAGTAGTACCTCTTAAGTTTCGAATATTTCCAAAATTCTGGTTCATGTCTATCCGAAGCTTTTACTTTGTTTAATCCTGTTTGGCATTCAAATGTTCAAATGTGGGACTTGGGCCCCAAGTCTTGGACAATTGGGTCCCTTTCTTGTCCTCAAAATCACATTACGCTTATAACTCCGCTATGCAGCCCTTGTCATATAAATTAATAATAAATGACCTTGAGGAATGTTCTTAATATATATAAATGTACAATGTGTCCATATTTTAATTAAATTTTTAAAAAAATTATATTTCACTGGGACTTGATATGTCTTCTTATTCGTACTATTAACCCCACGTAGGTGCATATTTTTATTCAACCTCTCACTCGGTATTCTAAACTTTAACTAGAGAATTTTCTAGAAATGGGAGCAGTTTCGAAAAAGGATTCTAGAGTGTTTACGGTTGGACCAGGAAAATTTAGATGTGACCAGCTGCCTATTGTACCTCTTCCATGTTCTTGGCAGCCAACCTTTATCTTAGCAGAGTAAAAGTGAGCCATCATTTCATGGACAAGATATCGTGCATGCTTGGTAACTCTTTTTTGAGTCAAAAATATATTTTGAATCTAAAAATCTGTTAGTTTACGGGTTCTAACATTTAGTATCTCATTATTTTAAAATGTATTTTAAGTAAAAATCTCCTCTTTAACATAATAAATATATTCTGAATTCAACATTTATCCAAATATAAATAGATTCTGCTTTTTATACGTGCACAATTAAACAACCATCCGGTAAGGGCGATGACCCAACTGCAAGAGCGGAGTATATACATATACACGATCAACTCATCATGGTTTGTCCTAAAAAAACTACACTTTGTATTCTTCGAATAATTTTTTTGACCTCTCTTTGTATTCTTCCAAGAAAGTGGATTGTTTTAAAACACGCGTACGCGCATACATACATACATATATATACTGGCAATTTCCAAGATCATTTCGTTGTGACCGCGCATCAAATTCAATTATACACGCTTCACATTGTTTATCACTTTCTGAAAAATTTTGTAATGAAGTACTTGGCGTTAAAAAAAAACTTACAACAATTTTATACTTGGAGAACAAAATATTTTTGCGTGACTAACTAATATGAACTCACCATCCAATATTTTAGCCCAAAGACAGATCATGAACATGTCCCTCCATACTAATATTTAATGTAGGTTAAAAAAAATTAAAGAAGACTCCAAGTAAACACTTTCATGACAGATGTCAAACTTGGTTTCAGGAAACATCCCCGAAATGTGTGATAAGAAAGCATTCGCCAGATCATAGTATAAATTTGTTCTTAAAAGTTAAGATGAAAATGACAAGGCAGTTGTATAGATTATTCAGTCTAATATATATATAATATTTTCCATGAAGCCTTCATGCATCAGCGTAAGTGGCTGTAAACTTCGTCTGTTCCAACCATCATTAGTCTTTACACTAGCCTCTCACACGCAATCTTCCTTTCCACTCTTTAAAGAATTATGTAATTAAAAAGCTTCTTTGTTTTCCTGCTATAAAAACCTCAACACCTTACAGTTAATTATCGCCAAAATATTCATATACCAAATTCCTTTCTTACGTACACTTGAACAAAAGCAAAATCATATCGATGGGAAAGCAACAACTCTCATTGATTATTATAAGACAATTCAAGGTCGCTGTGAAGAAGATGAAGTTGCTGTTAGCTCTGTACAGGCGAGTTCATTCCAATGTAGGACGTCGTACGAGCTCAAAGCTATTTCAGAGATGGCGAAGTATCTTTGATGGAGGAGCCATGGCGTTCCAATATGATTCTGAAAGCAGCAGAAGTGGAAGGAGGAGGAATGGTTACTATTATGGGTGGGACCAGGATGAAGATGACATCAACCAAAGGGCAGAGAATTTCATTGCTCACTTTCGCCATCAACTAAGATTGGAGACACAGATGGAGCTAACGTGCTGTTCAAGTTCTGGTTTTGAGCATGATCACCGGCGAGTTGATGATTAATTATATTACACTTCTTGTGAATTTGTTAGGGTTTGTGTTTAGAAGTTGTAAAGTTTTGTCTATTTTGGTAAAATATTTTTAAAATGAAGATATGTGATTTTTTTTAAAGGAAGATGCGTGATTTGTAAAGGTTATATTCTTATTAAATAATGAATTTATTTGAAGAGTTGTGTAGGGGTTTATAATTATAAAATCATGCATCCCTATATACCATAAAAGTGTAACTCTTTATCGATACGTCATTATGGTTGTGACTTTTAATCGAAGAGACATTATTTTAAAAAGTACCACTTTAAGACATCTCTTTTTACTCTATAAATACTCTCACATCTCTCCATTTGGACACACAATATTTACACACAATAAGATCTAATTCATTGTCATTCATTATTGTCCCTTGCTCTTTTAGGCAAATAAGCAAATAGAAACAGGACCAAAGCCTCCTATATTCTGATAGTCCCCTTCCGATTTTTTCTTTTTTCATTTTCATTTCCTTCAATTTTAGTAGGATAAGAAGATGGATCAGCGTCTGCTCATGCTCATGTTTAACCTAATATCTGAGATGAAAACTTGCAGATCATCAAGAATGCTGATATAGAAGAATTGCAAGAACTAGGATCTGGAACATTTGGAACTGTTTATCATGGAAAGTGGATGGGAACAGATGTTGCAATCAAGAGGACAAAAAGTAGTTGTTTTTCTGGCAGATTATCAGAGCAAGAGCGGTTGGTAGGTGAACATCATTATAAGCAAGTTGAACGTTGCAAGTATTCTTTATGTTCCCATTCTTCTTATGCTTGATGAGTATGTGTCTCCTAAACACTGTCTAAAAAATTGGATATCCAATATAAATATAAAATCCATAGAATGCTATATTATTTACAAATCATAAACAAGGATAGAAGCTGATGATATGCACATATGCAGACACGAGAATTCTGGCGAGAGGCAAAAATATTGCAACTCTTCATCATCCAAATGTGGTGGCCTTTTACTTAGTAGTTCCAGATGGCCCGGGTGGAATATTGGCAACACTAACAGAATATATGGTACATGGATCGCTAAGGAATGTCCTCTTGAAGAAGGAAAAGTTAGTTTTTGCAGGAGCTATTTTGCGTCCAAAATAATAACTAGAATTAAATTTAGGTAACTTTTTCTTGTCATCCTGCAGAGTGCTTGACCGCCGAAAACGGCTTTATGATTGCAATGGATGCAGCCTTTGGCATGGAATATTTGCATTTTAAGAACATTGTTCATTTCGATCTGAAGTGTGATAATTTACTCGTCAATTTGGGGGATCCTTAACGGCCTGTGTGCAATGTAACTTGTGGCAGATAAATGAATTTGAATTTGCTTGCTGGCATTTTGGACTATTTCATCAATCGAAAACCAAGTCTTTTTGTAACTATCTGGGATTATGGCACAAACAAAAGACATGGCTGCAAGCAATTGAGGTCATTAACATAACTTATGTCAGAAAAGTACTATCTGAACAGGCTTAGTTGTATTCTTACTGTTTCATTTCTTTTACTATCCCTGTATGAACTTGTTGGGTAAAGAAAACTAACGGACCATCACCTTGGGTAAAAATGTGCAATGCAGGTTGCTGATTTTGGCCTATCAAGAATTAAGCGCAACACGCTTGTTTCTGGTGGTGTCAGAGGAACTCTTCCCTGGATGGCAACGGAATTATTAGATGGAAACAGTAGTGGGGTCTCTGAGAAGGTTAGCAAACAGTCCTCTTTTTTTTGCCAACAACAAACAGTCCATTTGCTTCCTGTGGAATGTAATAGTTAAAGTGCCTGGCTAATGGCTATTATCTTATCTAATAGGTTGATGTTTTCTCATTTGGCATTACAATGTGGGAGATCTTTACTGGGGAAGAGCCATATGCTAGCATGCACTGTGGTGCCATCATAGGTAAGCATGCATAATCCGAACTTTGTGTTCCAAAAATCTCTTGACCATGACCATCTGGTTTCTCGGTTTCTAATGAAGGAATATTATGGTGTTGCTGCAACATTGGCTTTCCAAACTGGATAATCAAAATTTTTATTATTTTGTTTGGGTAATGCGAGAGAAGGCTTGTGAGAGAACTAGTACATAGCAACAGCGGAAACAAAAACAGGAGAATCTATTTTAGATATTTCTCATCTATCATAGACTGTCACAGATATTCCTGGAGCAGAAAAAACTAGCACAACCTGTCGTGCTGGAATGTCATGGTGATTGCTAAATTATCGATTTAGTTTCATTTTACTACTTGTGTTTAATTAAAAACAAATTAAACCATTGAAAAGATGTCCCATCATTTGACTGATAAAATCACCATTGTTACCGTTCTAACGTACCAATTTTGTAAACTTTTAACCTTTTTCTAGGTGGAATTGTGAACAATACCCTCAGGCATCCACTCCCAGAACGTTGTGATTCTGAATGGAAGAGGCTGATGGAAGGATGCTGGAGCCCTGATCATACAGCCAGGCCATCCTTCACAGAAATAAAACACAGATTTCGCCTTATGCAAGCGGCCCTGCCCAACAAGAAACACAATCCTGCAACTTGATGAGACTCTTTTCTTCTTCTACCTCTTCTTCTGTTTTCTTTATAAATTAAAAATGAAATGCATACAAGAAAGAAAGAAATTTTCACAGATATGTTTTCAACTATTTCGATTAGATTTGTTTGTATAGAAGCCATAGTTTAGGTTTAGAAGTGCAATGCTCTTAGCCAAAATTGTGTATGTGAAAGCTACACGTTTCCTCACCTTTTGTCCTATCTCATTTAATGTTCCGTTCCCTCCTTATATTTTGATTATTATTTTTTCATGATGATTTGATGACCATAAGAATCTAAAATACTAGATAACTTATAAATAATATAACTTCTTGTAGATTTTATATTTTTTATGAATATATTAGGATACATTCAGCGTGTTTGGTTGGGCGATTAGGCTCATGGAATGCATTTTGGGGATAAAAGACCGATAGGATTTTTTTTTTCTAGTGTTTGCACATGCTTCGCTGACCTAAAATGCGTTTTGGGACAAAAATCATCAATGGGAAGATCAAAAGCGTTGGTTGGTTTGTCTCATGTGGCTTTCTGATTGGACTTCTGCGGGCCCTTTGATGGATTTTTCGAGGTGTGATTCTATATTTAGAGGCTCAACATTTAAGGTCAATTTCCCTATTTTTGTGTCCCATCCTCTTCATATTATGAAAATATTATTATTTGATTTATGCTAACTATTCAACATCAAGTATATCTCAACTTGTATACATGTGAGTTCGGGCAAAAAAAAAGTATACATGTGAACGCTATCACTTTACAGCCTTCAAATGATAAATGAGGATTTAAAAATAGTAACGAGACCATCAATTTTATTTATTATTTTTATCATTTTATTTTTTCTAATTTTATCATAAAGTATAAAATAATATATATATATTATTTAATGAGTTTCATGTCCTTTTAATAATTTTCTATCAAAAATTACTTTTTCAATATATATCTAAATAAATTTTTCTTTTCGTAAAAATCACTTTAATTAATTTTCTAAGTTTTCTTCCAAGATATCATATAACGATGAATTGATAATCCCACATGCGGGTCCCTCCTTTCCCATGCTTCCCCTTCCATTTATCTCTTACGGCACGCATGCCTATGATAACCTTCCTTCCCATCCTAGCGTGCAGACGCCCCCTAGCGCGTGGACGCACCTCCCACTCATCATTTTACTGGCTCCGGTCCTATTAAGAAATGGAAAATTTGTTCATTCAAAAAATTCCTATATACATGTGATTAAATATTATACATTAAAAAAGTAATACATATTTATTATAAAATAACTAACTAAATTAATTTTTTAATATAATTGATTAATGTAGTATTATTATTTGTTACTCCACCAACCATTTTTATAGCCGACAACTGTCTAATAAACTAATTGTTGGTTAAAATTTATTAATAGTAATCGAAGTATAAAATATATAATTTTTTAAATATATTTTCATTGATGAAGATAGTAAGGATGAAAGAGAATGAATAAAAAAATAAATAAGAGGGATATATAATTAATTTGAAGTAAAAATTGAAAGAATGCAGTTGAATTCTAGACAAATTCAAATTATTAATTATAGTTATGATAAGAGGCTCGTTTGACAACGCGGTAGATTAGTACTTTTATGTAAGCCGTGGTAAATATGTAGAGGAAATTATGTCCGTTTTATGGAAAAATACTGTTAAACCTGTCTTTGACTTTTGGAAACATTGTTTCAAACAAGTCCAACATTACTAAGAGAGGTTAATCCATTGGTATCGCTTTAATTATACTTGTGATGTTGTTATCAATTAATATGTGTTCGGTAATCCGTTGGGAGAAATAAGTTTACGGATTTTAAGAAGAATATACAGATTTCGAGATAGTTTTTACAGATTTTAAGATAATTTTCTCTTGATTTACGTACACCATTGGGAAGAAGTTCTTTCCAAATATGCACAATGATTTCACTTGAATACCAACTTTGTGGAGTGTGGGCTAGAATAATGTTTTTAAAAATCAAACGCATTTTTAATAATGTTTTTTCGTAAAATGAGATAATTTATTTTACATATTTACCTCAAATTACATAGAATTATTTTCTCATCCTGATCATGTTTATCAGTTATCACTTATCACTCGCTAGAAGCTGCGATCGGAATGTCCTCGACCTTAGCTGCATCCTGCATCATCCACGTCATCGTGACCCAAAGACAATGTCCCACTGAATCAATGAGATATGTTTTATATATTTTTTCAATTTTCCCTCTCTCCCTCCCTCCCGTCTCCCGATTTTTTTTTGAGAATTGGGGATAAATCCACGTTTCCCGTTTTCGCGCATAGCTTCGCTCTCTGAACCTCTTTAGCACTCATTCACAAAGATGGAGAAAGCCATCAACAGGCAAAAGGTTCTGCTTGACCACCTTAAGCCTTCCTCGTCAGTCTACGGGAATGAATCATCCCTCACTGTGAGTACAATTCCAGTGAATTTTCCACTTCGTTTTTATTACGATGTTTGGCATGTGGGAATAATACCCATCTACCTCTTTGTTGATAACTAGATTTTACGATTGATTAGTTGACTAAAAAAAGTGTTTACGATTGATTAGTGGCTCGAAATTTTGTTTAAAGTTTTTTTTTCCTTGGGTATGCTCTTGTATATTTATGTTGACTTCAGACGGTTCCAGTAATTACGTTTCTATGCTGACTTCTATTCAATAGGCTTCGGCATGTATGGCGGGGGATAGTGCTGCTTATCATAGGACTTCTTTATTTGGGGACGATGTAGTGATTGTGGCGTAAGTTCTTGTATTTGTTATGGAATTGCTAAAAGTTGGCTTCGGCACGTATGTTGTGATTAATAATTGTTATTTGCAGAGCACATCGAACAGCGATTTGCAGAGCCAAACGTGGTGGTTTCAAAGATACTCATGCTGATGATCTGCTAGCTCCTGTCCTGAAGGTGAGAATCCCTCCACCCCCACCAAAAAAATGAACAGTTGACAGATTTGGTTTTGTAACTATATGCATTTTACAAACATTATGATCTACTCCATATTCACCAAGATTCCTGACTTCTAACCGCTCATATGGCTCATATGTATGCTCAATCTTGATGATGACTTTTGAATTTAATCATAGGCTCTGATAGAGAAAACCAATTTGAACCCGACTGAAGTTGGTGACATTGTTGTGGGCACTGTATTGGCTCCTGGATCTCAGAGAGCTAGTGAATGCCGAATGGCAGCATTTTATGCTGGTTTTCCTGGTATAGTTCTATGTAACTAGGTATTTATGAGCCTTATAGTTTATGATGTTTTATTAAACTTCCTTTTGACACTTTGTATGGTCCAGAAACTGTACCTGTGAGGACGGTGAATAGGCAATGCTCTTCTGGGCTGCAGGCTGTTGCAGATGTCGCTGCAGCTATAAGGGCTGGATTCTATGACATTGGTAGATAGTGCATCAAGTTGGTTGGAATTTCTTAGGTCACTTTGCCTTTGAACACTTTGTCTTACCCTTGAATATATTGTATAGGTATTGGTGCTGGTTTAGAATCCATGACAGTTAATCCAATGGCATGGGAAGGGTCGGTCAATCCTAAAGTATTAGTCCCTCTACTCCTTGGCTCAGCACTTTATGATAGTATTTGACCCTGGTTCGTGGAAACAGAACCTTAGAGGGGCTTCAAGTTTCTGGTATTAACTTATTTTCTTTGGTAGGTAGAGAGCTTTGAAAAAGCTCAAAACTGCCTCCTTCCTATGGGTATTACCTCTGAAAATGTTGCACACCGCTTTGGGGTGTCAAGGGAGGAACAAGATCAGGCAGCTGTAAGTTTGACATATCTGCTAACATTTCTATTTTTATAATTAATTTTTTTGTAAATGGCTTATTTTTAGTTTAACAACTCCAGTAATTTCTCAACAATGGTATTGATAGGTTGAGTCTCACAGACGGGCAGCTGCAGCTACTGCTTCTGGCAAATTTAAAGATGAAATTATCCCAGTTTCAACCAAGGTGTATAAAATCAAACTTTTATTTAACTTGTTGAATAATTGGTATATCTTTGAGGTCTTGGATTCTTAATGAACTTTATTGTAATAGATTGTGGATCCAAAAACTAATGAGGAGAAGCCTGTCACCATCTCTGTTGATGATGGAATTCGACCTAATGCAACACAATCCGATTTGGCAAAACTCAAGCCAGTGTTTAAGAAAGATGGGAGTACCACTGCTGGTATTATATCATCTAACAAATATGATTCTTTTATGAAACTTATCATGTCTATCATCTGTTTCATCATTTGATTCCTATGGTTTAGGTAATTCTAGTCAGGTAAGCGATGGTGCTGGGGCTGTTTTGCTGATGAAAAGAAGTGTTGCAATGCAGAAGGGACTACCTATACTTGGTATATTCAGGTACATAAGTGGTAGCATAGATAACCCCATTTTAGCAAACCTTTATGTACATTTTTATTTGTCAAAAACTTCATGAATCAGGAATGGACAATATAATTATGAAGTTGTTGAATTACAGGGACTAATTCTTGTATCTGCATGACTGTATCTCTATCTTTTGTGATAGGATTTATTATTTATGCTCAGATAATCAACCATATGCCATATGCTGCAAGATTTTGTTCAGTTAGATAGTGAAATTATTAATAAACAAATTTTTACTTATATTTTGGCCCGGATGTAGGACCTTTGCTGCAGTAGGTGTGGATCCTGCCATCATGGGTGTTGGCCCAGCTGTTGCAATTCCGGCCGCTGTAAAGGCTGCAGGCCTAGAGCTCAGCGACATTGATCTTTTTGAGATAAATGAGGTATTAAATAAATGTGGTAATTATTTATATTTTTTTTGTTCATGTTTATATCGACTCACTTAAGTAACGCTTATTTATCCAGGCATTTGCTTCCCAATTTGTATATTGCCGTAACAAGCTGGATCTTGATCCTGAAAAGATTAATGTTAATGGAGGTGCAATTGCCCTTGGGCATCCCTTGGGTGCGACAGGTGTGGATCAGAAATTCAATATTCCTTCCCATTATTTTTTGATCAACCATTTGATTTTGGTAGCTTGGACGGTGAACACTGAACGTCTTTGTCATTTGAGGATATCAATTTCATAATTATTCTGTTGTAGGTGCACGCTGCGTAGCGACTTTGTTGCATGAAATGAAACGTCGAGGAAAGGACTGCCGATTTGGAGTTATATCTATGTGCATAGGTATCATTTCCCTTTTACTCTCCAAACAATGTGTTCTCCACTCTAAACAGGATATAATGGATATTGTCCTCTGTGAGCAGGCACTGGAATGGGAGCAGCTGCAGTGTTTGAGAGAGGTGCACATGTTGATGAGCTATGCAATGCCCGTAAAGTCAACGACAACCTCCTTCTGTCTAAGGATGCTCGGTAGACCTCCATATCATGATTTTTCATAAGTTGGCCGAACGTCCTCCTAAGAATGTCTGCCTCACTGTTGAAGTATATGTCTCGTATGTTTGAAACAGACTCTAAGATTGGAGTCATACGTTACTTCTCTCTGGTTAAGTTACCCTTCTTTATTGAATGAAAAACAATAAATTCGATGAGCTAATGGAATGGGATTGTGTAATTCACGCTGTTGCCCTGATCATGTTGTTGAGTTGATACTGAAGCTGCTAGGTTCGTTTACCATGCGTCATGAGAAATATAGTTTTGAATTGAGTGATGACATTTAATAATAGGATCGTTACCAAGTAAAGAAGATACTTAAAGCTCATCTAAAGAGGAGGAATTTATAAAAATAGAATGAGTAGAAAAGATCATTGACGAGCTTTGAGTAAGAGAAATGAGCTTAATTTGAACCTCTAGATCTCATCATATGATGTGGCACATACACTCTTGAATTATATATCTTTCTGTTTCCAAACCAAACTCGGAGTCAGTTCTTTAAATCTTGGTGAAAGTGGGGAAAGAGATAAACGTGCTTCTAATTAACAGTTATTGGGCAACTTATTTAAAAAGCTGCACAAATATTATCTCATTTGATGGGATTGATTTTATAGATTGTACAACACTACTATCTTCTATTAACAACTAATATTTGAATATTTAACTAAAAATATCTCACTCAATAACTATTGAATATTTTCTTCAATCTTTCTCTACTTTTTCTAAAACACTCTACTAATCAATTTTTATCACTGACACATCTAATAGCCTTTTCAATTTCTCTTCATTAAATATGATTCCAACTCTTTAGCATACGTCTTAATTACAAATCTGATATTTTTTTTAAAGAGCCAGCGATATAATAACCTAATCAATGATTCCAAAAAAGCCCAAAGTTCACTACAACATAACATTGCTGTATTATTGCATTGCGACAAGACTTTCCATTTTATCTTCGACCACAAATAATTCCGGTAATTTTCCTCCATTTAAACTACTGAACTGGAATTCTAGGTCAATACATCTCATAAAGATTCAACAAAGTTTTCTATTGCCAATTGAAAGTATAACACAATTACAAACCCTCCTCATTTATCCAAGCTTCAAAGCTATAAAACATTGTCAGAGTTAATCTTATTCATTATTTATATAATATAGAAAACAACTGTGAACTTCGGACTTACCACTGATTTGCAGACGTTTTTTGGGACCACCAGAGCGTTGATTGCAAAACCAGTCTTAAGTCTGTTACCCTAACATGCGTATTCCAAAACTATTAATCCCAAAGACTGTAAAAGGCTTTCAGCACTTTTAGGAAGCAAAAACAATCGATTTTCATTTTTTTCCCGAGATGTAAGTCAAAAATATAACTGCAAAAGGAATCATTTTTATTACACTTCTAAGCCCCTAGCAGATAGATGTTATCTCGCTCGGGAATACCTTGATGGACAAAAATGAGACTACCAAGAAAGTCCATCGCAGAAGGAAAATTTAAGTTGCACGGTAAAATGAATTTAGGTGATAGATGACTTGCACACTGGGCACGAGGTCCTTCTACGGAGCCAAGGATCAATACACTGCCAAAATGCAGGTTGGTTAGCAGATTTATAATTTAATCCTCACCAGAAGAAGAGGAAATAAATAGAATAAATAGTTGGAAGGTCATACATCTTTGTGAAATTTGTGCAAACAAGGAAGATGGCGAATGGTTTCTCCCATAACTGGAATCTCAAGACATATGGCGCACGCCTCTTGGAAGTTGTCAGTCTGACAAAACAAAAATGAAGAGTAAAATTAACCGGTAAATCAGCATCAAATATATGATTGACCGCAATGTCCCAGCGCACAATTGCCTGCACCCCAATTTCACTTTATGCTCATGTAAGCATTACCTGTATAGTGGACTGTGGCAAATTATTGATCTGATGGACAGTTGCGCCAGCATGTTGGTGATTGTTCTCATCAAGCGTCAATAACATTTCATAATCATTTCTGTGTGAATGAAAGAAGTAAGCCTTTAAACATATGCACAAGGGAAAATATTTCCTAATCACTTCTGAGTTCCAGTGCAAAAGAAATTCCCCCTCCCCCCAAAAAAAAAAAATAAAACAAAAAAAGTTCACGTATCAGGGAGGAAATCCCAAAATGAGCATATAAAGATACCGTGTACTGAGTACTGACTACTGAGTACAAGTTGACAATAGACTGTAGAGATGCCCTTTTCCATAATAAAATAAAACTAAAATTACAGACTTCATTGATTAAATTTATTTTCCCTACAGCCTCACTAACTTTGAACCGCATATATGTCAATTCAGCGAGTGAAAGGGTACTGAGTATATAACAAGAAACAATTGTATCCAAGACGCCCATTCTTAATGAGGACGAAAAAAACTATTGACCAATTGTAATTGATGTCCGCATATTTATCAAAACATGCTTACTCATTGAAGTCACGATGAGCTTGAAACATGTCTTCAGCAATTCCCATGTCACTAATATCCCCAACTGCATCCTCCAATGCTTCCAATATATCAAGTCTCTGAACAAGAGGGCAATTACTGTGTTAGCAATTGACTCCCAAAAACTCACGAGAGAATGATATACAAATTTATAACCATCCCTTATATCACCTGAAGTTTTCACTTGACCTTAAAATCCTATCATAATAAAAGCCCACTAGCTCTACGAAACAAGGAAGCAATACCCTCTAGAAAATGAGGAGGCAAAAGTACCATATTCACAACATCTCGTGTAATAAGAAAGATTTTTGTCTAACACAAACAATCCCCATAGGCCATAGTTACCTTAAAAAGATGTTAAAGTTACAAGAGAGGTAAACTGGAGAAAGGAAAAAAAAATATAACTGGGGGAAGGCAAATAAAAATACCATGTCAAAGTCCATGTCCACAGGAAACCGAAGGCGCCTCCCTCTGGTTTGGATTGCAGGTACTGAAGACCGATTTAAAAAGCGACTCCTCAACTGTGACACTCTATTAGAGGGAGGGGCATGAGGCACGACTCTCCTTATTTGTAGGACTTTGATGAGGTCGGGAACGGGGCTGTCTATTTGCGGCTGCCCTTGACAACCATCCCTATGTAATTAGAATAAAAAGTTCAAGAGAACATGTTAAGTGGTAAAGCACGAAAAGCAAATGCAATTATCTATACAGAAAGTACGCATGCACTTGTGTTTGTGTAAGTTTTTTTTTTGGGGGGGGGGACCAAAATATAAGATGAGTTCCTTAGAAAATCAATATTATACTAACCCAACATTATTTTTGCGTTACCTTAAATAAAATAAAAATCTAGCATACCATGTACCTATTTTTTGTGGAAACACCATGTACTGTTTAAATAGGGAATGACAAGCAGAGATGTTTGAACAATGCAATAAAACCGCTGGCATATACTAAAAGTCACATTCCTAGTTAGAAGCAAGTATCCCTCACTAACACCTTAGCCCTTTCTGAGGGAGAGAATTAGAGGCTTACAGGTTGTGATATATGGTGACTCTCAATAGATGTATGCAGAACTTCCTCCTCATGTTGCAACGCCCACGCTAAATGTTCATCAATATGCTGCATCACATATGACAAATGCTAGTAATAAGAAGATATGCATAGAATATATCACCATAACAAAGCGACAATCAGTAAATAACTGACCTCTCCCCTATCAAAAGAATCTTCATGATATAACTGTTCCTGAAGTTCACGGGCCAATATCTCATCTGCTTCTACCTGTCTAGCCTGAGTATCTGAGTCACTATGACTCATATCATCGAAATCATGGGATGCTCTATTGTTGGATGCTGTTCCAGGTAATAGCTCAACAACTTCAGAGCTTCTAGGTGATCTCAAATTTGATGATTCTCCAGGTGAATCAAGGATCATAATCTCAGGATTAAGGTTTCTAGAAGTTGATGCATTTTTCCTTTGCCTTTTAGTCAGTTTGTCTGCTGTATTACAAGGTCTAGTTGACTGTTCAGCATCTTCGATAGGAGAAGTTACATGATTTTCTAGAGGATGCCTAAGATCCATAGTGTTTTGACTGCTCCCAGTGTCTCTTCTACCCACTCTGCTCCTATACTGTGTGCTAATAAATCTTTCAGAATCTTCACCTCTCCTTGAACGATGCCCAGTTACATCATGCAAGGGCCAATGAGTAGCTCTGCGGTTATGTGTTATTATCAAACCATCTGATCCCCCACAGCTTTCATCTGAATTCCTGATAGCATTACTGGTCACACTGGTCTCCTCATGATTATCCATAGGGCTGCTAAAGTACCAAAAAATGTCAACAATTTCAAAGCCTTAGGAGTTAATACATAGCAGAGGTAACAGAGTTGATACAAACATTTTGAAAATCATTAGGACAACTTAATGTAGATTCAACAAGTGTCTCTTGTTTACATCATCATCAAATTTATTCTGCAAACATTACGATTAGCATCTAGATGAACGTAATTCTCATGAGGATAGGTGTAAATAACCCAGTTCAACAAGTATTTTAATGAAGATTTCTTAGTAAAGGTAATACCAACAAGTATCTTCCATTAGCAAAAACTTCATTGTATAAAGCATAATGGGAGTACCTGATAGGTTTGATAGTTCTGGCATCATGCACACTTGAAGGATGGATAAACAATTCTTTTCCCTTCACTCTGTTACTGCTTCTCTCTTCAGTAACTACATCATTGATACTCATATGAGACACTGTATTGCTGGAAACATCATCCACCGCATGGCTCTGTTCAACATCATTCTGTTCAGCTGATTGTTTTGCTCTGGCTGCAATATTATAAGGAGAGATACAGCCATTTCGCACCAATCTCTTCTGCCCTCTGAATCTTGGGGCAGTTATAAGGCGGGGAGACACCTGCTTTTCAGCTTTTTGTTGAGAATCACTAGATAGATCAATGCTCTTACCACGATCAACAGTTATATTCGAGCATAAATGTGCTTTATCATCCATTTTACACTTTCCTCGTAAGGCATAACTTGATAAATTTGAAGAATCAGGGATGCAAGATATAGGAGAGTTCCTAACGCTTGTTTTCCCATCTTTCTTGGTTTCAGTTGCATTATCCTTCAAACCATGATGCGAGAAAAATGGTTTGAGTTTTTGGGGCTGTCCATTTTCTTCAGTCAAATCAAAAACAGTAACACCCCCATTGCCACTGGAAGATGAATTAGAAGGAAATTTAAGGCATATATTTTTCCCTTTATCCATCTTTTCAGATCCAGCTGTGTATGCGAACTCTTCACTAAAAGATTTGTCACTTTGGGACCTCCTAAATATGGGAGCATGGTGAAAAGAATAAGAATCATTTGATGAGGACGCAGCTGTGCAGTTGTTCACTTCACCACTGTTTGAGCTCTTTGGAAGACAAAAGGCCAATCTTCCATTCTTACTGTTTTCAGCAACAGGAAGAACCCTCTCTCCCTTTTCATTCATATAAACATCAGGATTACCAGCATATTTTCGACCAACATGCCTAGTAGTTAGTCTATCAGGAGTGTCAGGAATATCCACAATTTGATCGATCTCCATATCCTCCATGATTTCTTCTGTATCACATGCAAAGTTCAAGCCAGTCATATAATGAACGAGAAAACTTAAAAAAAAAAAAAAAGATCCAAAACAACCAGATGAATTCCTAATATGCTAATGCTTGGAGAATAATATGAGTCTAACAATGTGAATAAAGAGGACTAGATTGATATGAACATCAGAACATGAATGGGAGGATCTTAACGTGGCATCGTGGCTACTCTATGGACTGATAAGCAATTGTACAAGAGATTAAATCCCTCAAGACAGGATGACGTCAAAATTTCTGCTTAAAAAATCTTTATTCCACTTTGGGTAGGACAGGGGTTTCCGTTTTTTTTTTTTTGGGGGGGGGGACAAGGCTGGTCAAGTTCATCGGAAGAAAAATAAATACGACAAACCAAAGGAAAGAAGTCGTTACACTAGGTAATATGCTTTATATCACACGCCCCACGTACAATAATTATTAAGAAATAATCACAGTTGTACATTGATACTTGCTGAAAATAAGAACCAACGCATGAACTGAACTTTTTGAAACAGCCCAGAATAAGGTCTGACAATAGACATCCATTTAGATAAGAAAAGGCAGACAAACTATCTGGAGAGCATATAAAATCCCCAAAAAAGGGACGGGAAATTTTGATGACGATGAGGATGAAAAAGAAACACCACATCTCAAGAAAAAGAGTCGCAGCAAAGATAGAAGAAGAATCCACCAAAAACATAAAGTATAAAATGAGATAAGGAGAAGGAAAGAGATTACCTGAATATTTGATTGATTCGAAATTTTATAACAAATGGCAGAAAAAAAGGGGGGAAAGAGAATATCACCCGGTTATTCGAACAATTCGAAACTCAGACACCCAGAACGTATCCCGAAAAACGACGACGATGATGAACCCTTGCGCTGAATCGATTCGCCAATGGATGTGTGTGCATTGCGGAACACCATCGCTTGCAACGATCTGGTGTTCGGCCAGATATCGGGTCGGTTTACTCGCCCATAATCACCGGGTAAACAACAATCCGTTTTTCCACATATAAAAACGATACGTAGAGACCCAAAAACAAATGACCCAGGCCCATCGAGAGCCCACAATTTAAAGATTCTCATTTGTCCTTTTCTTTCTGGATACATTCTCGTTTGCCCTTGCCCGTGGTTATTGGATGCTTTTAATTTATTGGGCCTAGGCCATCGGAGTTAGGGATTTCACAAGATTCATTTTAAACCCGATTATTCTACTTCCATCAATAAACTTGTTTATTCAACCAGCAGCGTTTTGGTTTATCACAATGTTAATCCCTTACAAGTCAGTCACGTTTTAAAATTTTGTTATGACAGGTCTCAAATTTTATACCCGACAGTGGTTGGAACAAGATTAACTCCAACGAGAGGAAATTATTTTTACCAAGAAATTGTTTATTCTGGAAAAAACAATCAGTGTAAGCCAACAAATGTTAAGCCAGTTGGTAAAAATTTCATTCATTACTCACAAAGTCGTAAATTGAAATCACATTTTTCATGTGAGAAACTTGTCGATCGGTGATTTGTAAATACATCTATACTTGCTCTCTAAGCCTAAAAGAATGCTTTGAATTCTTAACACTCAGCTCACTTGGAACCTTTTTACATCAAAGCAAACCAATATAACTTGGTTAATTTAATCTAGTGACCACAACCTCTGGATCCTCGGGAATCGTTAGATAGTGCCAGGAGGTGATGAAGAACGAAGGCTAGCTATTTATTTTCATTATACCTTCCATTATACATACATATAGCACATCCAAATGCTCTAAGTTTTCTATCTCTCTCGCTCCACTGCTCTCTGTAGTCGATCATTACTAAATTCTTAGCAATATCATTAATAAACACTTATATGTTTGTATTTGTGTTAAGCCTAGTGATTTTACATCTATTTTTTCCTGTCCCGTTGGTGGCTCAATTCATTTTCGTCAATTTAATCAATTACTGAAATTTGCACAAACAGGAAGTTTGTTATTTTTTTTTTTTTTGTTTGCTTCCGAAACGCTAGACATTCAAGCATGCCCATGAATCATGCGAAATTGGATAAATTATTACGTTCTTTACACAGAAACAGGGATAGGATGACACCTCTGATTGAATGAGCATGATTCGGTGTAATTTTTTCTTACATATTTGGTGTTATTCTGTTGGATAGTGTACAGGAGGAGGCGACGTAGTATGATATTGCCGAAGTATCATTCTGTATATTTAATATATTATCTGAGATACTGTTGTATGTTAACGTGAGCATTTTTCTCGTTGATATTAGGCCATCAAGTTATCATATGCTAACTTAAAACAAAGTATTTAATGTTACATAAACAATCGATGTTGTATTCTTTTTTTATATAGCAACCTCTCTTGCACTCTACTCAGACCACATTAAGTGTTTGTTTGCCTCCTTTTCTGAAACTAATGTTTGTTTTCAAAACCTAGGTTTTATCCCAAAACTTAGGTTTTGTCCAAACATAAATTTTTTCTGAAAAGCTATTCTGGTTACAAAATATCGATTTAGAACATAGGTTTCAAAACTCAGGTTTTCTCTTTCCTACTTTTTCTTCCTTCATACTTTTGCTTCTTTTCTCTTTCATACTTTTTCATTCTTTCTCTTTAATCTTTCATATTTTTTTCTTTCCTTCTCTTTCATCTTTCATACTTTTTCTTACTTTTTTTCCTCTTTCATATTTTTCATCCTTTCTCTTTCTTCTTTCCTAACAACTTTTTTGCCTCGGAATCCGTAAAAGATAATAACTTCCCAAACATAGATCACTTTTCAAAACCTAGGTTTTGCCTCAACCTAGGTTTCACCTGCAAATCTGTAAAATCTATTCTGAGAATAGCTTCCAAACTAGCCTTAAGACAGATTAACTTTCAATAGTGCCGTTTGGCAAATTGCCATAAGCACTTATAACCACGTTCAACAGTATTTTTCTGCAAAACGAGACAATCTCCTCCATATATTTACCTCGACTTATGTGAAAATACCTATAAATATTTCTCCACCGCGTTGCGAAACGGAGACAATAAATAAAACCGATTCATTTTCAGTACACTGTAAAAAAATTTAAAAAAAATCCAGGAGAGTCCCAAAAAGCGGAAGAAGTATAATAAATTATTCACGATGGGCCTCCTCGTTCATTTCCTTTATATGCTATTGGGCCTATTAGTTAATACCCACACTGTGGAGAACAACAGTCTCAACAGTGAGCCCAGGCCCAAATCCAAACAGCACACCCCATTCAAGTCCCTCACCGGTGCTCTTGAGCCCATCTTCAGCAGACTTCCTTCTCATTTCGTCCAGGATAAACAGCACACAAGCACTTGACATGTTCCCATACTCACTCAGCACGTGCCTCGTCGCCCTCATCTTCTCCGGCTTCAAGCTCAGCTTGGCCTCTACCTGGTCAAGAATCGCAGGCCCACCCGGGTGAGCTATCCA
>JANTPZ010000548.1:0-23025 GCA_025593235.1 Vachellia pachyceras | reverse complement strand
AGTGAATAATATTGATCATGAATGAAATGCTGCGCAGGTGTTGGAATTGGCTGGTAATGCTGCGAGAGACAACAAGAAGGCTCGTATCGTTCCTCGGCACATTCAATTAGCGGTGAGGAACGACGATGAGCTGAGCAGGTTGCTGACGAACGTGACGATCTCAAGCGGTGGTGTTTTGCCGAACATTAACAACATGCTCTTGCCCAAGAAGATGGCCATGCAATCAAAAGTTGAGCAAGAAAGTTGAACTGTATTTGATTGTTTGATGCAGAAGCTTTCGTACATTGAAATTAGTTTTGTTTGTGATTCAGCAAAATCTAACTCCTAGGGTAGTGTATCTGTAATGGATATGGAAGATTCCATTTTGAACTATTGTTAAGAAAAATCAACTGTCTGCTGTTAATTCATTAATATTAAAAATTAATGTAAGAGTTAATTAAATTTTTTTGTGAAAATAAATGAAATTATTTATATATAATATGATGATAAAAAATACGTTTAATTAATATATTTAATTTTTTTAATATTTTAAAAAAGTTATTTGGTCTATATATTAATGGGTGATGATAGCATTTAACAAGAGTATAACAAAAATGAGTTACAATGAAACTTGTTGTTTTCTTGACTTTTGGCCCAAAGAAAAATTATAATCAATTGTATTATGTATAAATTGTTGGCAATTAGATAAAATTTATTGTTAAGAATCAATTGATTGAATTATTTGTATTTATGACAAAAATTATAGTTATGTTGTGATATATTATTACATTCTTTTTTATACTTTTCTAAAAACTTATCCAAATACCCTATTTTTATCGGTTCTGTTTTTAGTACATGCTAATCTGAATAGAATTGAAGCAAGTCAATCAAAATGTGGGTGTTTTGATTGAGACTTGAGAGTCTCATAAAGGATCTAACCAAGACATGGGTGTTTAAATAATTTTTTGAGAAGCCATGGTCTTGGTTTTGAATGGTGAATCTATCTTCGGTGGTTTAAATGTTTATAGTTAGCATATAATGAGTATGTTACATTCAAGATATAGAAATCGTTGAAGCTGAATAAGTAGTAAGTTAATGGTCAATTGGTCAGATCGAAGTTAAATCGAGGGTTAGACTGGTAAGGAATAAAAAAATTAAAATATAAATCTCAACACACATTGATATAATTAAATTATCTAAAATTGGAAATTTCAAAAACTAAATAATAAATTTTGTAACATCTTAAAAAAATAGAAGCAGAGGTTTCGTGTGTGCAGAATGGAGAAGGAAGGATTGGTTGATTAAAGGAGAAGGAAAAAAAAATAAAAAGAGTGGTAGGAGGTGGTGTGCAAAAAAAAGAGAAAAAGAAGAGAATGGGGAGAGAGGTTGAGCGTAGAAGAAATAAAAAAAATAGAAGAAGCGAGCTGGATGCAAGGGGTGGGGGTATTATACCCGATTCATTGTTGCATCTGAGAGAGGGAGCAACAAAATAAGAGAGAGGTGTGAGGAGATAGAGAGAGAAGAGAGAGTGAGAGAGTCCCAAGAAGGTGTTTTCAGTCCCAAGGTTTCGCTTGTAGATTATTTAGGTAAGTAAAATAATTTATTTTCATCAAGCTTTTTTTATGAAAGTTGTTCCAAAGTAATATTATGTTGATTAGAGAATATTTTTGGATTTAGATATTTTTCAATTAGTGTTTTATTAACAAAAGACCATATATTAGTAGTAATTTTTGTGTGAGCAGAATTATTTACTTGATATTTGAATTATTTTAAATATTATTTATTCATTTTTAGGTATAAGGTTCCAAATATATATATAGGTATTTGACCAATTAAAGTTTAGTTATAAATTTTATTTGAGGTTGTTGGAAATAATAATAAATTTTTATGAGTTAAATATTTCATTTGTGATTTAAAACTTAAAAGTTGAAATTTTTAGTTTGGAGTTATTTTTGGTATTAAGATATTATTAGCTTTTAGATAAATTGAGGTATGTAAAGAATTGTGTTTTATGAGTATTTTGATTTCTAGAATGAATATAATTTTGGCTTTAAAAATATATGTGTGTGTGTGTGTATTTAGTGGTGGCCTAATGTGGTATTGGAAATTCTAAAGAGGTCTAAGTCCTTAAGTTGTTATTTTCAATGTATGGGAACTAGGACCGGACCGGCTGAGTCAAGCCGGAAACTGGCGACTCGGCCGGCAATCGATCCGAGTTGGGGTTTGAACCCGGGTCATTGCGATTCGATCCAACTCGGATCAACTCGCCATAACCCGGTAGCAACTCGGTCTAACCGTCGAATTGAGGGGTCAACCGAGTTACTGTAAGAAAAACCGTTTGGTGTCGGAGGAATGGAAGAGATGAAGGAGAATAAGGAGGAGGAGGGTTTCCCTATTGCTTCGACCCTGGCCTCCCGCCCTCTGGCTTCGCAACGCCTTTCCCACACATCACCTCCCTCACCGTTTACATTCGTTTTACCACCACACTCCAGCTCCTGTTTCTCGTTCCCTAGTCAGAAATGCGCCACGTCAAGCTCATCCAGTGGCATCAACATCCGGCATCAAGCTCCTGCTTTTACTACTGGACAAAGGATCTCCTTTTAAAAGGAAGAACAACTGGTAGTATGCTTAGAGGAGGAGGAAGAAGAAGCAACGGGCTCCGAGAGAGAGTGGGTCATTGCATGAGAGGAAGAAGAAGCCATTTACTTGCTAACCTTCTTACGTCACATCAATCACTGCAAGTCTGCAATGAGAGAGACTGATTTCTGCCAGCAATTAAAGGCAGTGGACGGCTAGAGGGCGAGAGAAAAAGAGAGAGAGGAATTGCATGTGGAAGACTGGTAGTGGACTAACGCCTTACCAAAAAAAAAAGGAGTCTCACATCAATTCTGCTCCCTCTAGCCGTCCAAGCCTATCACCTACCCTCCCTTATTAATTCTATTTTTTAATTGTTTTTGAAAAGGGAGTCTCACATCACATTCCTCCCTTGTTATATATATATATATATATTTTTTTTTTTTTGCCAAACCCCCTTGTCATATATTTAAATTTTACCTCCAGTTGTCCATCCCTCATCAATTCTACCTCCATCCATCCAATAAGAAATTTTTGAATTGAACATTTAAAAAAAATGAAAAAGGAGTCTCACATGTGACATTCCTCCTAACAAGCAGTAGCAATATATACATATATTTAAATAATGTTATTTTTAATTTTTCACCAGTTTGATCCTCGGTTTGACTCTAGTCTGACCCATTAACCCTCAACCAATTGCCTTGTCCGGTTCCGTCACCGGTACGGTTTCCTGTACCTTGGTTATTTTTACCATATAAATTAGTTATTAAACTAAAGTGTGGTATCATTGGATTGTGTAGATTAATTGTGAAAAATTGTTGGTTTTGAGCACGGGGATTAACATTGTGATAATATTATCTTTGCTCGGTGAGATGTAGCCACTTTCCACTTATCATATATACTGATGTTTGGCTTTTGAGTTAATTTGATATTCTGTTGTGATGAAATGATCTATAGATTTTCTATTAGACCCGTGGAGTTAGTGGTTTTGGGAAAAATAAGATAAAATATATTTTTATAAAAATAAGGTTGGTGGGCGGCTACTGCTACATTCACGAGAGCAAGACCGTTAGATGAATATGGCTAATACCGGGAAACGGGCTGGCGGGCCAACCCGCCAGCAACCTATTCTCTGGCCGACTGGCATCCGCAAACATATTTTTTTATTTTTTAAAAAAATTTAGTTTCTTTTTTGCTTCTTTTTTTGCCCACTTTTTCATAAGATTGTATAGTCTTATCATATTAATTGACTCATATGATTCTTTTTCTACTAATAAATTTTCAATAATGAGATTTTTTTCATGTTTTAAAAAAATATATAAATATTAATGTGTTGTTATAATTTTAAATACAGTATTATAGAAAGTTGATATGAAAAAAATAAAATATTCTATATTATTTTTTAATGTATTAAGTATTATTCATCATACTTTGAAAAAATAGTAAGAAAAATATATAATATTTTATTTTTAAAATAAAAAATTAAAAAAATATAGGGGTTGTGCGTGGCGGACCAGAATCATCCCGCCAAGCTAACCTAAACCAGCCAATAGTTGGCGTGTTGGGCCGCCGTTACTAGTTACGGCTGCACCGAAACAGATCATAGCTGATATATGAGACGCTTGTGGGTAGCTACGGCTGCATCCACTTACGTAAAATCGTGAGGTGGTTATGTCTGCACCGAAGCGGACCGTTAGGTGGCTACGATTGCACCGAAATGGATGATATCTAGTTACGGAAGCACTGATGGGTGGCTACGGCTGATCCATAAGAGCAAAACCATTAGGTGGCTACAGCTGCATCGAAACGGATCATATCTTATTACTAAGACACTAATGGGTGGCTAAGGCTGCATCCACTTAAAACTGTTAGGTGGCTACGACTGCACCGAAACGAATAATATTTTATTAATGAAATGCTGGTTTGTTACGGAAAAGATTTGAATGACTTGTTTATGATATTGTGTGTATGTCTATTTTATTCACGTCCTACTTAACACCTCACTGGCACACGTCGGTATGTACGATGAGTTGGAATTTGGTTACGGAGACCGTTGTCTCACCCTGTTGCTCGTAATATTTTTCAAGTAATACTTTTAGTGCTCGAACATCAAGGAGAGTTCTAGGGGCTTAGACATCTTCGCATATCTCAGTAAAGCCTCTTTTGTTATTTATGTGCTGATTGATGTATATACCCTTCTATAGGACTCATTTTGTGAACTCTGATTTTAACTGATTAACTCATGTAAAGGCTTAAGGCCCTTTTAAATGTGGTGATTATATATTATGGATCCTCCAAATTATTGATAAAGAGATATTATATTATCATTCTGGTAGATTTTCTAATTGATTAAGTGAACATTAATCTACCTTGAAAAGAAAAAAACTTATTATATGAGATTTAGCGGCAAAAAAGAGATAACAAATTTTATTGCTAACAAAGTAACAATTACCAAATCAAACATACAATTATTGATTATCCGTTATCTAACATTATTTACAATTTTAAATATCAATTCTAACATGGTAAGGGGTTTTGTTTTTATTTTTTAACTTTCAAATTTGATTTTTTTAAAAATTCATTCTTTTTTGAAAAATAATTAAAAAGATGAATAGATATAGGCGTGATGGTGGGCTTGTGCAGGCAAGGGGTTTTGTTTTCATATTTTTTTACCTTTCAAATTTTACAAAATTTTTATCATTTTTGTTTATTTGAAAAAAGTAACCCGATAACTCCAACAACCAGGCAGGTCGACTAGGATGGCCCCGGTTACCTCGAGTTAGTTAGGTTGCATTGGGTTGACCCAACCTAGGGTCGTAACATAACCCAGACCAGATTGGAGGTTGGATCGCTAGTTTTTGGGTTGACCTGGTCGATCCAATCCAAGTTCATTAACCTTGGTTACAGTAACAATTTTAAACCAGGTTAATCAAATTATGTGTATATTCGTTCATAAATGATTGCCTTATTGATCAACAAATTATAGGTTGAGGCTCTAATTGAACTCATATGAGAATAATAGATAATTCAAATTGCAGGAAACATACCTGTTAGGAGAAAAGTGAAAAACCTTTATGGTCTAAGTGTATGTTTGGAAAATATCGAAAAAGCATGTTAGCTTGTAAAACTACAGTTTTGGTTTACGATAGACAAATAAGAAAAAATTTTATATAAGTGTTTTTTTTTTGGTTCAAAAACATGGTTTGGGCCCATGAAACATGATTTCAGAAAAGCTACTTTTCCCCATTTTTCTATTTTTCTATGATTGTCATATATAATCTACCAAAAGTGTCCTTCCCATTTCCTCTTATAATAAACTAAATTGTCTTTTTATGTAATTATCACATTGCTTATGTCCTTTTAAGTTCTTTGCATATAAAAAAATGATTCTAATAACTATCTAAATACTCTCATTTTATCAAAATCACATTTTTCACGAGATTTATTGTGTTCAAAATCTATTATCTAAAAAACTTCATTACTTTTTCATCAAAAGCTATTCTCCAAAAAATAATCCAAATACATCTTAAGCCTGTAAAAGAATCGATCTCAACCCAAAATGGTTAGGGATACACTAAAATAAATTACTATTGCCTTATTAGCAGTAGAAGAGAGAAGAAACAAATCAAATGATATTTCAGATGATAATGTGAATTATATATATATTTAGGGGTTGTTCGTTGATGGTGATGGTGGTAGCGGCAGTGCTGATCTTGGTTGACCTTCTCTGGCGGCGGCGAAGACATAATAGGAAATAGTGAAGAGGCCATGGATGAAGCACAAGATACCACCAATGGACAAGAAGTGATGAGCCGTAGTGTGCTCTTGACCTTGTCTTTGAGTTTGCTAATGTACCAATTATTAGCATTGACAACCCCACTGTAACCCTGCATTAATTCATACATTCATTCATTGTCATTTCTCAAACTTATTCACTAGTGGAAAAAAAAGCTTTTTTTAAACTATACAAAAAAAAGCTTAGATAAGATGTGCAGTTTAGACAGCATTCTAAGAGCAGTTTAGATAAGACTGATGTAAAAAGTATGTACTTTTTAGACTGCAAGTAGATACGATCTAAAAAATTATCTTTTTAAACCGCATTCTAAGAGCAATTTAAATAAGAATGAGGTATAAATGAAAGCTTATTGGGCTAATACAGAGATTTTCATGCAATTTAAAAAGTTAGATTTTAAAAAAATTATCAGCAAACATTACCTGGTGAAGCTTATGGGTAATTTTTTCATCACCTCAGTCTTAGCTTCTCTATTCTACTTCCCACCACAAAACACACTTCTTTAAAAATGGGCACCATTCATACAAGATAATCCTAGCTGCTCTTGTTGATGTTATCTTTACTTTTATAGCATTGAGAATAAATTCAAAAGAATGGCTATCGAAGACAAAACAAAACCATTCTAAATTTAGTGGGTTCAAAATTTATTTAATATACATGCTTACAAAAAGAGAATCCTATAACAAAAATCAATCAAAGAAGTGAAGAACAGTGAGATGAGCTACAACAGACATTTATTTATATAGAATCTAGGAAGGTTGCAGAAATTTGAGGTAAATAACTTTAAACACCATACACATAAATTTAATAAAGTGTTGATACATTGCCATCAAGATACACAGTGGCAGACTCAAGACCTTGGCTCAGGGGTGCAAACTATTTCTGAGAAGATAAGTAAGATTTATTCTTAATATCTTTTAAGAAGAATTTGAGCAAAAATTTAGTGGGTTCAAAATTAGCAAATGTGTGGGTGCAAAATAAATCATATAGTACTAATATATACCCACTTTTTTTAGAAGTCAGAGGGTGCAACTAAATCCGTTAAAGTACACATAGGTCTGCCCTTGAAGATACATGCGTTGTTCAAGCAGAATAAAGTGTTGCTCCTCCTGCAAGACCATGGGAAGACTTGGATACCAAAAGCCATAAAATTGTTGAGCCGACCCTCAGTTAAAATATGTTGGAATAAACTACTCTGGTTAAATATGTGGTTGCTACTCTTCCATCGTACCATATGTAAACTATGTTACTTCCCAAAGGCTTGTTGAAGGAAATTGAGAAAGAAAGTGAGAAATTCTCATGGGGGAGAAAATGGGTATGAAGAAACTCCCTTTCGTCTCTTGGGAACAAATTACACAAGAAGGAGCTCTAATAGCCGGTGGGAGGATTGTTTTTTTTTTTTGCGGAAAATGTGAAGTTGGAATTTGATTCCATCACCATTTGCAAGTCGAATTTGTTATTGTATAGCTATTCCTTGTCTTTCATTAGCTATTAACAACTTTCGATTACTAAGTAACGAAGTTATGCTTTCATTTCATTCACAATTTTTGCATAACTATTTCCTACATTGTATTAACCATTAACAACTTTTGTTTACCAAGTAATGAAGCCATACTTTCAGTTCTTCAAAGCTTTTACATAGCTATTTCCAAGATTTTATTAGTTATTAACAACTTTTGTTTACGAACTAACAAAGCAAAGTTTTTAATGATTCACAAGTCTTGCATATAATGAGAATATGGCATATCTCTAGGAGATGTGTTTTTGGGATTAACTTTTTTTTCCTCTTTTTTGATAAGCAAAGTATGGGTTGCCATCTCATCTCATCAAGTCAGTATAAATTTAACGGCGTTGGTGATAAAAATGCAAATTTAACATGACTAATCCTTGAAGGACTAATGGCCATAGGCGGAGGAAACTTCAATGATAAAAAACAATGGTTATAAACTTCAAAAACTAAAAAGTAAGTTAAAGATAGACTCCAATGACCAATAACGGTGTTAACCCTTCTCCTTAAATGCTAATTCGATACCATTACAACTTAAACTACAAGTTGACAAAAAAGAGATTAGGTCTCCCTTTTCTCTAAAGGGTGGTAGTTGATCAAGGAATAACTGGTTTCAATATACTACACGCTAAATTAACTATCCTATTAACTATTTTGACATGATCTCTACTAATATGATATATGATTGCACCATATTTCTTCACTTCTTTTGTCTGAATTTCCAAAAGCATTAGATGCAATTTTAGCCCATCATGACCTTTCTTAAGCTTAATTTGGAAACTAGAGTTATTTGTTGTGATTAGCTTGATTTTGGGTGCTATTGCCATGAGATATGATATATTTGCTTTTAATTCTAATAATGAGCAAGAGATACTTCAAATCTTTGCTATTTCATTTCAGAAACTCTGGCAAAGAACGTGAGGAGACAGCTATGGAACCTTTCACCGTGGTGCAATTCATTCTTCATCGCAGCCAATGACCAAATGTGCAAATAGAACTCTCAGGAGAGGTTCGTCATGACGAATATCGTGAATCAGTAACCAGATCAGGCTTCAAATGGAAAGAATAACCAACCCACATCTTTCACCCGACCCAAGACTGTTAGAAAACCCTTTTTAGAGTAAGTTTCGGCCAGAGCATGAAGGGAGGAGACAGCCACATCTCAGATTGAATTCTCTTCCTTTTTTTCCACTCTCTTACTCTTCTCATCCACAGCCAAACCCTAGCACCATCTTCATCCATCATCTCAGACCATTATGCATCATGGTTTTTTGATTATGATGTGGAGCTAGTTACTATGAGCAGCTAGACCTCTTCCTTCCTCTTGGAGATGGAGAAAGCTTGAGTTCAAGGGCTCAAAAAGGGAGTAGTGGTTTAGTCTGTATTTTTGTATTGGATTGCTTAGTTTCTGAGTTAGGACCAGTGATTCGAACTTAAATACTTGGTCACGGTCGTACCATACTTGGATTATTTGTGTATTGAGTTGTTTTGTATTTGACTTGGTAGTGTGAAGTCTCATTTCTGCCTATTCAATGAAATCTTTGTTGCTCTCTCTTATCTTTCTAGTTGTGCTTGATATTTGAGGCAATAATGTGTTGAGTTGGATTTTTCACTTAGCAATTTCCTTACACACACTAAGTATTTTTAAAGGGTTCATGGAATGGAGTTCATTGCATGGAATTTCTGACCCAGCAAGTTGTTGGGATTTTTATTTATGAAACTTAGTGTGAAACTACTGCTCTACCTTATATTTTGTGAACCATGATAGCTTGAACCATTTTCCAAGAGGAATTCATCATCAAATAACTTCTACGTTTTTCAATCTGTTTTAGTTGCATTCCCAAAAATCCAAAAGCCCAAAAAGACAGTTTATTTCATATTTCAAGTTAATACAAGTTTGAAATAAAAAATGGTTTTTACACCTAAATGCAAACATAATCATTAGCTAATTTAACTTATTGCACACAAGGCTTCATAGAGAACAACCCTGGGTTGCACCCTATAGTGCAATCCTTGGAAATTACAATTGTTTTGATCCATTTTCAAGACTTGACAACGATAAGTTTTTACACCTCCATGTGAAGGTGGATTAATATAAAGCTACTTGTCAATCTCTATGTATGTAACATTAACATCATAACAAATAATATCCATAAACAAGTGGTTACTCTAACAGCCCCTCAAAATAACATGTATATAGCTTCCTTACATTCTGTCACGCTCCAAAATTTAGAGGTGACCGGCACAGACTCTGAAAGATTTCACACCTTGTAAGCTTTTGGTTTGTAAGCGTATGCTACTCATCAAACTTCTAAATATCACAATGAGCCATTTCTTTTTTTCTCAATATTATATCATAAAAAAATTCTATGTTATCAACATATAGTAAAGCATAGGAACTTCACCTATAGACTAAGGGGAGCGTCTAACCTTTATAAATAGTGCGTACACATGAGTTTGATATACGTCAAACAACAGCTACAACATAAGTCAATGTCTTTCATAACGGCAATGAGGCTTTTCATTACTCAACCAGAGGCATAGGGTCAGCTGGGCTATCTGAAGCTAAAATAATTTTTTGGTGAATATCATCCCATAAATAATTGTCTAAATTTAAGAAAATCATCTAAATGATTCAATACGGTGAATATCGTAACAATAAGACTCATTTTCTGCAAAGTAGAATCAAATCACATTTAAAACTACATAACAAATTATTTCTTAAAGAATCTCAAATATGTAATACAACCATTTGTTGGTCAAAATCAATTTAAAAATAATATTCAAATCTCCATTTTCGTAGAACTTCAACAGAACGGAATATCAGGTGTGGACACGCAGTCCACAAGGGTGAATAACCAAGCGCAACTCGAGGCTACGAAAACAGATGTGAACACACAGTTCATGAGGGTAAGTAACCAGCAGGTAGGGGTCGGCCATGAATAACAGGCGCAGGGATAACCCCACGAATAACATGCGCGAGTCAATTCCCTCGAATATCAAGTGAGCTCGAGATTAACCATAGTGAACCAAGGACTAACAGTACTACTGTTAGTAACTAGTGTTCTATATTCAGTCCTTTCAAAAATATTTTCAAACATGCATGTGATCAATTTCCAAACCATCTTTAACAATAAAACTATTTTAAAATAATTTGCAACAGGGATCCCATCATGAAAAGTTTACAAACAATATCTCAAAACTATTCTGAAGCATGCATATAGTATATATCAAAATCATTCTTAAGCATGCATAACGCATGAATGTTTTATTTCTTTTCGCCATATTTGTGCATGAATTAAAATTCCAGAAGTCTTTCTCTCAGTTTCCACATTTAAACACTCAATTCAAATAAAATAGGAAACGAATGAATAACACTAGATAAATTTTGCAAACCTTTCTCTTCATGATATAAATGAGAAAATCAAATAATTTAGATAATCATTTATCAATGAAACAATACTCAAAATATGGTAACAAATAACAAATATCAAAATATGAGGATAGTAAAAAGTGGTTTATAAAAACTATAATGGGATCCTATTCACTCACCTATCATGCTCTCAACATATAACTCTATCTTTCCTTCAGCTTCCAATTCTTCTTGTTCTTCTTCTTCTTCCTCCTTTTCTAACAATAATATATACAATATGCTCATTCAACATCATTATGCTTCTAAATTTATAACCAGCTTCGAAAAATCATAACTTATTCCATAAAACTCCGAATGTAGTGATTCAAGTTTCTATTTAATGCTCTCTTCATCTCTTCCAAAGAAAATTACCATTTAAAACTTATTATCAACCGATATCCCAAAATTTATGCTCCAAGTTCTGATTATTCATCAACTTTTCCATATTTCCAGATTTCAAACCCAAATTTTGATAATTCATAACTTACAATTTACTTATCCAAAAATTGCATTCTAGGACTCCATTTAAAGCTTATCATGATTACTATTTACTTGCCAAATTTCATGGTCAACAAAGACCATTTGTCTAGTTTAAAACTAACTCAAAGTCAGCCACTTCATCAGGAAAAACCGTTTCCCAATTTTCTGAACCAAATTTAAAAAATTCATAACATAATCTACAAAACTCCAAACGTAGAGTTTCAAAGTTCTACTTAAAGCTCTTTTTATTCTCTATAAAGGAAAAATAATAATAAATATCATAGTTTTCTCCTCCACTCACAAAAACACAAAATTCATAACATAATTTTCTACTCCAGTTTTTCTGCTTTAACTTGAAAAATTCATAATTTACACTCCACTCACCCAAATAATGTGTTCTGGCTCTCATATTACAACTTAAGATGTGCACTAGCTGTTCACAAAATCTCAAGGGTAGAGAACATCACTGGCTATAGCTTTATATCTCATAAACCTAGACACTCAAATAAAAAACAGCACCATGTTAAAGAACCAGAATTTCTCTTGTTTTTTTTCTTCAACACCAAAATATACCCAACACACAGAAAAAAATTGACACGCACAAGCTCAAAGAATTTCCGCTGGTGCTCTTTGAAACAAGGGTCATCAATCAAAGCAAAATCCCATCCCTTAAACAACACGCATCATTAACCTCAATGCATGAAAATCTTGATTTAGCGAGACGAAATCCCAATCTTCCCATAAAGTAAGCTATTGGGTCCTAAATCTTATTTTTCAATACTCCCAAAACTCAAACCATTCCCCAAAATCAGAAATCTATAGAGGTAAGAGGCTTAAGGAATATACCTGAGTTGGAATACAAGATTACATACAAGATTCGATCTCTCCTCCAACGACGGTGGCCCTCCCTTTCCAGTCTCTCACACTCTCTCGCCTTTACCCTCTCTGTCCCGATGAAAACGAAGAATGGAGAATGAAAGAGAGGTGCTAGATGATATTAAATGGTATGCCACATGTGTGGCATGTGTGGGGATGGTGAATGATAAGTTTGCCCTCCCTCAATTCTTTTTTTACATTTTGGTCCCTTTTCTTTCTTTTTTTCTTTTTTTCTTTCCTTTGTTTTTTTCCTGGACATTGCACATTCACAAACACAAGGCAATCTTCCTAAAAGCCTTTGATCCAACAAATATTAAGACCATTTAAGATTCCAAGGAGTTCAACAATCATGGGAAGAACAATCACAAATTTACATTGAACCTATATATCCATCCATTTGCACCATTTCTAATGACTTCACCATAATTGCTTATTCCATGTCTTAATAGGGGTGTTTGGGAAAGCTTCTAAACACTCCAAACGCTTTTCCATGAAATGAGTTAATTTCCTTCACACATTTACCTCGTAAATGGTAAAACACTTCTCTACCATTTCCCAAACGAACTGATCCATCCACTTCTCTGCACAAGTATCTCTGACAACCTTGAATGGAGAAGAATACCATGTATGCTTGACAACCTCTACTAGCACTTTTCTCAACTTGTACTATGAAAAACAATTGTGGCCCGCTCGAACTCATAGAGGTAACTGGAAGAGAAACTGTCTTTCTTTTGAAACCAAGGATGACGTCATTCTCTGACAACCAATTCATTCCCACTATCATATCTATACTCTTAATAGATAGACATACAAGATCTATAGTTGAGATCCTACCATCAAACTCAATCATACAATTTAAGCAAGCCTTAGAAGTTCTCATCAAGGCTCCCGGCAGTGTAGAGATAATCATATCAAAAGGTAATTCATGTACAAGTAATTTCAGTTGAGTACACAAGCATCAGATATAAATGAGTGTGTTACACCAGAATAAAATAAAGCATCAATCTCAAAGCCTTGGAGTTTGAGAGTACCTTTAATCAAGTTTGATGTAGCATTAATCTCCTGTTGTAATAAGGTAAACACTTTCCCTGGAATGGTAGCTCTAGCATCATTAGCCCCCTGAGAGCATTCCTCACAGAATCTAGAGATAAAACCTGGCTTCCCACACTTGAAACAAATTAAGCAGTTTCCCTCGTGCATTCTCCCACACTTAGCACACTTCTGAGTATGGAGTTGTGGAGCCTTTATAGGAATTCTGCCCTTCACTGAACTGATTCCTTTGAGCCCTACTGAATTGACTCCTCGTAGGTCCATTGAAACGATTCTTCGAAGGTCGACCAAAATGATTCCTTGAGGATTGGCCAAAGTGCTTCTTTGTCCCACTAAAGCTAGAACCACTCTTCTTGATACCCCCTAGAGGCCTCAAGAAATTGTTGATCTGTTCTGAAATCCCCTCACCTTCTCTACCTCATCTGCTCGCTTACTCCTTGCTATAGTGTGTAACTTGTTACACATCCTCTCAAAATCAGTTATCTCATCTAGAAAGAGTGACAAAGCTATTCTTAACTCCAGCCTCTCTTTCTTTATTAGTTGATCATACAACCATTTGGAGTTGCTTTGATAATACTTGCAAAACTTGGACAACTCCAAAAAGTGAGAAATAAATTCATCTCTGTGCAAATTCTCCTGCTTGAAAGTGAGAAACTTAGTCTCCTTCACAACTCTAATGGAAGAAGGGAAGTAATACTGCTCAAACTCTTCTCTGAACTCCTCCCAAGTAATCTCAATGTCATCCAATTTGGTGCTCTCCCACCATTCCTGGACTGCTTTATGCAACAGCTGCTCAACAACTAGAACCTTCTGCTTAGAGCTGATATCCATAACCTTGAAAATCTTTTCAAGCCTCTTCAACCAGTCTAATGCTTCCACCGCATCTAGCTTTCCCTCAATCATTGAAGGTTTAAATTTCCTGAAGCTAGCCTAAACCTTAGCAATGGATGTGGTATGGGGCCGAACCTGAGAATTGCTACCGCCTATGGATTCAATATCCATACGGCTGCCACCTTTAGATTGGTGGTCACTAGGAGTCCTCTCATGTCCGTCACCTTGACCTCTCAGCATAGCTAATTCATCATCATGATTCTTTACGTTTGATTGAGGTCTAGGATGAGATCCCACAACTTTAGCAAGATCGCGTTATCTTGGCGAGGAGGACCATTCTGATAAGGAACGGGGGTAGAATTAGTTCTTCAAGTATTCACCATTCTCCCTTCTAATGATGAACACCATAAGGTCAACAAATGTTAAGCAAATAAGCATGCAGATTCTAATTCTAAATAAGGGAAATGCACATGCTATGATATTTAATTTGCCATGCCCTCTAAAAGTATTAGGAAAATCAAACTCTCAAAAAGCATTTATTCCAAACGAGAGAAAGTTAGCCACAGAATGTTGTAATTCTAATACAAAAAAATGTAACACCCCAAATTTTAACCAAAAAGCTTAATGAAATTTTTGCCATATGTAAATAATGAGGATTTCCAACATCAATTCTTTAAAACATCATCAATCCAGCAAAAATGCATATCACTAATAGCAATCCATATCCTTCTAAAATATCAGAGTAAATCAAAATAAAATGCGGAAGTCTTAGAATCATGGAAATTTAAATTGATAGCATATGCTTAAGGGCATAAGAGAGCCAACAAATCTTATTCCATAGGTGCCTTCCCTTACTACCTATTAGAACAATCACCTGAAAAATGTTAATATAACGGGGTGAGATTTCACGCCCCAGTAACTCACAAGCAGATGTCATAATGTAAAAGGAAGAATCGAGTTATAAATTCTTTTGAAAATATAAAGATCATCGTATAACAATTTTCAAATTTTTCATAGTTTGTAGCTCACAATCATCATCACAAATCATGTGTATCTATGCAATATGCAACCACCTTTATAACACTGTTTATCCTTATTCCGCTGATTAGAGCCATAGGCTAACACATAGTCCAACAGAAACTTATCCATGCAACTGGATTGTCTCAAACTCACTAGTTTCTTAAGATACACCCGGCCAAAGGTATAGAGCTTAAGTTTGGATTATTACTCCCCTCATTAAAAGAAAATCAAGGAGGCATCACATGTCCCACAATTCCAATGCAATCTTGGCCAAATGAAGACACTGGTAAAGGGGTCTTACAAATGCTATCCATTGTGCACTGAATGATGGCTTATCACATGACAAAATCTCATCATACATATTTCTCCTCATTACTCCAACCCAATCATAATGAAACCGCCATGACAGTTATAAAAATTTTCATGCCAAAATATATATTGAAAACTTTAAATATTTGCATTTATATAATTAAGTCCAAAATGTATAAAATATAGTTCAATCACAATTTAATCATATGCAGTTTACAAGTATATGGAAGGATATTCAGAGTTACCTATAGCTTCCAAACTTATGAGTAAGCACACAAGAGACACTTCAAAATTTTCAGTAAGAGTATAAAAAAATTATACACAATAATTTTTATCAATAGACTAATTAACCTATTCTAAAAGTTAATTCAAAAATAATCTAAGTATCTAAGACTACCATTTACACCCAAATATTAATCAAATAAATAAGCTGTCTTATTCATTCATATGAGACAAAATAGATTATTTATTTTTTTAAGTTATATTTTTTTTATAATTTTACATATTGTTTGAGAGGAAATAATAATAGTAATATTAATATTATATATAATTTAAAAAATAACATATATAATATACATTATTATATATAGACATTTTATATACATTATATATATGTATTATGTTATTATATATAATAAAATTATTCAAAACTATATATATATATGCTGCCACTATACCTTGCCTTTACTTTTTATTTCATTATTATTATTTTTCAATTAACCATATAAAGAATGCACCCCTCACCCACACAAAGCTAAATAATAATAAAAAAATTAATGAAAAGAAAACACTCAAAACTTGCCACTGACACACACCCACTCTACACCTATACATATACACTTCACTCCTACTCACACACACAATACCTTTCCACACAAGTAGACTTGGCGTTAGACATTGCTTTCTCCTCTCTCACTTTATGTTTTATTTTTTTTACAATAGAATACACATTTCCATATGTTTACATATATATTTTCTTAACAAGACACTTGTTGCATACTCAATCAATTAAGGATAAGCTCTATCTCGTGTTGATACCTTGTTTTGATGATAACAAAATTGTGTTAAGAAATTGCCAAATGATTTTTGAATCACAAAATTTGAGTATTGAATCAGTACTTCTTGAAAATACTCGAGTGTCTTTGTCAAAGTATTGACAGTACCGAGTAGTGGAATCCAATATTCAAGCACTGCATGTTTTGAACTTAAGAAAATTAAGTATTTCCAGATAATACTTCAAGTATTGACATGAAGTGTTGTCAATACTCTAGTGTTGGAATGTGGTACTCGAGCACTGTGCTTTAAAAATAAGTTTTTAAACTATGCTCTGAGTGAACACTGCAAGTATTGGATGACAACAGAGCCAATGCTCGAGCACTAGGTTTCCAGTACTCGAGCATTGAGGTTTTTGAAAACTCTTCAAGTCAACATTTCAAGTTTTGGGTGAAAGTATTGCCAATACTCGAGTCCTGAATTTCAGCACTCGAGTGTTGACTATTTTTCTCAACAATGTCATATAACACTTCCAGCATTGGCTGACAACACAGCCAACACTCGAGCACTGCATTTTCAACACTCGAGTGTTGAGACTTTTAATAGTTCAGTCAAGTGATACTTCAAGTGAAAGCTTCCAGCAGAGCCAACACTCGAGTACAGGTTTCCAGCACTCGAGTATTGTGACTTAACTCTCAACACTGGAAGCCAACACTGCAAGCATTGACTGCAAGTACTGCTAACACTCGAGTACCAGCTTTCAATCACTCGAGTATCGGGCTAAAATTTTTTACTGTTCATCAATACTCTATCTCAATACTTCCAGCATTACTAGCACTCGAGCATCATTATTTCATCACTCGAGTATTATGATTTGTCTAAATTATTTTTCACTACTTGCACAGAATACTCAAGTATCCCTAGGAAGTATTATTAACACTCAAGCACTGAGATTTATCACTCGAATATTTGATTCTTTTAAAAACACTTTCAAACAATACTCGAGCATTGCATAACAGCATTGAACTTTTTCTCTGAAATATTTTGAGCAACACTCGAGCATCAAAACCTTATGTTCGAGCACTCTCTCTCTCTCTTTGACAGCTTTGTGTCTGACACACCTCACCTATGCTTACACCTACTTTTCTTATTTGTGTAACGATATTTTTGAATTCTAACTACTCTCATAAATACAGTAGCTTGAAACAATCAATGAGGAAAGAGGCAAAGCATGGTCCGAGGCTCGGAGATCTTAATGTTATTCTGCAACATTCATCGTCGTCTGACTCAGAAGTATTAAATGCCATTAATGCAGAAAACATTGGTCGTTGATGAGAGTAACGACTATTGAATGCAGTCTAACGGACACTTCATCAATTCTCAACTATAAAAGGACCAACATTCATTACAGAAGAAGACAAACATCTTGAGCATTAAAATCTGCATTTACTATGTTCTCTGTAATCTTTCATTAATTCATTCTGAGCTTCATTATTAGCCATCTACTCTTCTAAGAGAGATATCTGAGGCCAAAATACTTTGTAAACTTGTGAGAAACTCAAGGACGGGGCCTTGAGTAAATTGGGCGGAAAATGAGATAAAAATAGAGAGTGATAAACTCTGTTTTAGTAAGAAGTGAAAGGGAGAGTGTGTTCCCAGATTGTACAGGCTTGAGAAGCCTTGTTCATTTATTATTAGTGGATTTGCTATTCTCAGGAGTGCTCTGAGGACTAGACGTAGGTCAAGGAGACCGAACCAGTATAAATCACTGTGTTCATATTCTTTTCTCTCTCGGTGACTTTGCCTTTTATTTCTGTGAAATTTAAAGTGCCTGATTTTTATATTAGACCAATTCACCCCCTTCTTGGTCAAATCCTGTTCTAACACCTCATTTATACTAGTCCTTATGTTTTCTAACTTAGCCACTGCCACACGAATAATTATATACATCTAGCTTGAATCTTTCTTTTCTTTCTTTTTGTTGTTTTCTTTAAAAAAACATAAGACCTACTCCCTGACAAACACATCTATGCACACACAATAAGCTTTGCTTTTAAACACTTACAGTGAACACATTTCTTACGCGCGCACACATATTATATCATAAGAAAATGTAATAAAAGCATGACGAAAAAGAAAAAGAAAAAAACCCAAGCTAACGCTATATATATTTCATATAATAATAATAGGATGGAAAAAGGCATCCACACCCATGGCATATTAGTTACTGCATTGATATATCTCTATTCTATATGTGAAAGTGTACCTAATATTGATCATTTGGTACCTTATTTTGACTTAAAATGAGTTAATTAGAGATTAATTTTATCAAGGAATGATTATAGAAATTAATTGCTAATTTGTGATTTTTCTATCACTCCTTAAAATTCCCTTAATACTTATCATATTAATTACACCGTATTATATTACATTTGGATTTATGTGCAGGATATTTTGAAAAAAAAAACTCAAGGGACTAAAGCTTCATTTTGGGCCACACCATTTTATTTATTCACACACCCAAGAAAAACCCTCTTTCATTCATCCACTCAGTCTCCCATTCATTTTTTGCATTTTTTTGCCGCTACCATTTATTGTTAACTTGATCCCATCCGATTCCTTCTAATACCTCCAGTTGACACCAAAAGAAAATCCCCATCCATTCTCCACTCGTAAAGGAGGCTGCCTGGACCATTTACTCATCGCCTCTTGATTCCATTCTAACCATAAAAAGACACGAGGAACCCTTACAAAGAGAGGAGAAATGGACACACAAAGACAACACATCCAATCATTAATTAGCCACCTCCCATCCCTCATTCAATGGCCCTTTTCGACACTTTGAGATAACTGCCACTATCATTATTAATTCCATTCATTCATAACCCAAGCGGCGGCACACACAGAGTTCATTCTATCCACAAGTGGCGCACAAACAAAGTTCATTCCATCCATGAGCGGCGCACAAACAAATTCTACCGATTCACCATCCATCGCGCACACGAGTTGGAGGGAGAAGAAAGAATTCCACGCACAAGTTGCTACAATCCATTGAAGATTCCTTCACTCATGCCCCAAAATTCCAGCGGCACACACAGTTCATTCCATCCATGCTACTGTTCATTCATCCATTTAATCACTTCGCATTTGCCAGATATGCTTCGTCTCACAGCGTTTGGACTGCTAGAATTTCCTATGTCAATCATTGTCTAATTGCATTGTCCAACGGTGATGATAAAGCTAACTGGAGTCCTTGAGCAATTAGGGGAGTTCTCTAAATTTTAATTTCACCTTCCAATTTTTGTATATGCAAATTGTAATTTTAGATTGCTAGATGTTATGATTTGTATGTATGAAGGAGGATTATTATCAGTTAATATAATTTGGATTGTGATACTTGTGTTAGATTGGTACTTTGAATTGTGATTGGACTATAACTCTATTGTTATTCAATTGCTTTCCTCAATTAGAAAGGGAAGGTTCATAGCAATCACAATTCGAGAGAGGGCGAGTGTTGAAGATCCAAGGAGTTGAAGAAGATAACGTCTATGGAAAAGGGTTCACAAGTCGGTCATACAACCATATTTCTAATTGAGGTTTTCCCCCACTATCTGATCTCTAAATTGTTGCTGTTGGGGTTTATTGGTGATAATTGAAAATAGAAATTTAAGGTTTTTTTGCATATTAAATTCATATATGTAACATATTAGTACTTCTTCAAGCGTAATTGATGTTGTATGTGTGATCTTTTCCGATTTGGGGATTTGTATGCGTGGGAGTATTGCTGTCCTGATGAGCTAAGCTCGTTTCTAAAAAAAAAGAAGGATTTGTTAGATGAACAATATGTGAAGGATGAGAAGATTTGTGTTGAAAATGATATTATATGATTTTTCCCTTCTCATTTGCTATTGAAACCGAATCTTTGGCTTTGGGTGATTGCGTGCTAATTTGAAGCTGAAAACTAATTTAAACTTACTGTTCTAATACTCCATCATTTGTTAGAGGTGCTTGGGAAAATAACTTTTCAGATTGTATTGGGAACTGATCGAAATATTTGAGGGGAATGGTTAAAAGCTAAGTGTTACTGTGTAGAGTTGTGTTGTCTGAATGTTATCTCAATAGATGTTGTTTAAAATTGTTGTTGATGTTACTTGTTAGTTTTAATTGTGGAATATTTGAGGGATGAAATTGGCACTGATTTAATATAGGCAAGATTGAGGTATAGTGTTTCTAAGTTAAATAAATATGGTATTAAGGTTGTTGGTATTAAAAAATTGAGTTATATGGCTGATTTGAGTTGCTAGTTTTATGTGAGCTAAAAAGAGAGCTAATGGTCTCCTTTGCCCATGAAATTTGGTGAGCATTTAGTACATATTTCAAGCTTTAAAATAAGTCCTATAACACATTATTTGGATAAGTGGATTGTAAATTATTAATTTTTAAGGATTCATATAGAAAACTGGAAAGAATATGTTTTTGCAAATGAGCAGAGTGCACTTTCACTGGTTTGATGTAGCAAGGTTTAAGAACTGGTCATTGAAGGCAATTGTAAGATATTTGGATAAGTCCTATAACCTTTTCATAGTCCGTGTCGGTCATCTCTAATTTTAGGGTGTGATAGAAACCTATGCGGATGGTAAGTATTAAAGGGATGAGTCCACCTAGAATCAAATAAAAAAACATTTTCACGTAAATCAAGATAAAATTCTTTTAAAAAAAGTTAATCAAAACGCCTTCTTTTTATGCCTTGCTTGGTTCAACCGTGGATGGGGTGGGATGAGGTTAATTATGAGGAGGTTAGGGTAAGGTGGGGAGGTCTTGAACTTTGTTTGGTTGGAATGGAGGGTGGGGGAGGAGATGATTCTTGTTTGATTCAGAAGTGGAAGGGAGTTGAGTTAATTAAAAGTTGACAATTCTACCATTAATATTTTATTTATATTTGTTTCTTTTCATTTTACAATATTGATTACATTTATTATTTTTTAAAATTTTGAATCTTAATAAGAACTAATTATCTCACTTCTATATATGAAGTGAGTTTTTACGGGCCCACTAGACCACAAGCTTCTCAAGATCAAGCATCCACTTTTTTAAATTAGAAACCAACGTCTTGAGGCTAAAGTAGGATCTACTCAAAGACAAATCGGTTTAGGTAAATATCTAATGCATTTCCTCACTGGAAAAAGTATTTTTGTAAAATATTTTACTGATTTTAAAATATCAATTTATTACTTCCAAGATGTTTTTAAAACCTTTTATTAATCTAAAATATCATAAAATTATAAAATCGGTTTCCTCCCCTTTCCTTCATTTTTTTAACCAAATACACGTTATCCCACTTCAACTCTTTCCTCCCCTATCCTCTCCTCAAAAAACCCCAACAAATAGTGGTGAGCAAAAACAAATTGAAACTGAACTCAAATCGGTTTTTTTGGTTCAGTTAATTCAATTTTCAATTTATTTTTGGCTTTTTATTTTTTGATAATTCTATTTTCGCTTCAGTGTCTTTTGATTTTAACTGAAAGACCGAATTTTATATATAATATATATTTTTATTTAATATTTAATAAATTATTAAATATTATTACATATTTTATTATATTTAATACATATATTATTAAATATTATTATAATATATTTATAAATTATTCTATTATATTTATACTAGTAAATTATTTATAAATTATTAAATATTTATACTAGTAAACTAAAATAATTTGGTTATTTTGATTTGAATAATTATTTTGATCCTGTTTGTTTTGATTTTACATAAATTTCAGTATTTTAGTTTTTATTGAAAACCGACCAAATAAGGCATAAATAGCATGAAAAATGAATACCTGAGAATCTTGGCTTTCTATTATGTTGAAGTGGCGAAATCTTGGGTGCTAACACCGAACCCAAACTCAAAAAAAAAAAAAAAAAATTTGAAGTGCCTTCATAGGCAGAGAAATCAGGCACCGAAACTTTGTTTTTGTGAGGCGGTGGGCAAGAGGGAGGGGGAGAGAATGTCGAGGAAGAAGGTTAGTGGCAATACCATGACCCTCAAAGACTTTCATGGAGGTTCGATTCCCACTGATCTCCCTCTCCCTTCCGCGCCCGGCGTGTAAGTGTTCTTTATCGTACTTTCCCTTTGTTTGATCTTCTTGATTTAAATTAGCAGTTTTTTCTTAGGTTTACGGGACTATCCATAAATTGGTT
>JANTPZ010000547.1:0-28590 GCA_025593235.1 Vachellia pachyceras | reverse complement strand
AAATTTATGAAATGTAGTAATTAGTAGTTAGAAAGGATGCATCCAGATAAGATGGTAAGTGTGTTTACATAGAGAATTACATAAGGACGTAAAAGTAACTTGATGCCAACATTTTTATTTAATTTATATGAATTCAATCTTTTGTTAAAAAATCCAAGTAACATTGGACAACTTATAGCATAAAACCGATATCTTAAAATTATATAACTTTAATATGAAAATGAAGTTGGGAGGTGAAGTGAAAGCCATGGGACAAAATGGGGTGTTAGAAAAAAGGAAAAGAGGCATTTACTTCGTTTAGAAAAAAGGAATTTAATTTTGAAAAGATATGCAGATATATTTTATTTGTCATATAATGTTAAGAGGTTGGTATCATGGTATTAAACAACATGTAAACGAGTTAAATGGCCACCAAGTATGATTTAGTATAGAAAGATCTTCTGTTGTTGTAGAGTCAAATGAAGACAACGGTTAACAAACAAACAACAATGTCATAAGATAAAGAGAGGTGATGGATTGGATGACATGTAAAAATGTTGCTCAGCATTTTGAGATGTGGAAACTGAAGAGAGGCTGCAGAATGAGTGACAAAATTGTGCCAAAGCTAAGTTTAAATAGCTTAGTAAGTAAAATTACACATCCAGATAAGAGGGCAAGTGTGGAGGAGAGAGAGTGTTATGTAAGGAAATAAAAAGGAGTTGAGACCACTAATTTTTATATAATTTATCTGAATACAAGATGTAGATTAACAACATTGGTAGCATCCTGTAACGTATAAATTATATGTAATGGATGTGGGGTGTTGAGATAACCAAATTGAGATTTTAAAAAAACCAATTGTACTTTAACTGTCATGTAATGCCAAGACATAATGATGAAAAAAAGAAACAGATTTTGCTTACTGCTAAAAAAAAAGGTATCCAGAAATAATTGGTTGAATGAAAAATGATCTAACTCTGTTATATTTTTTATTTGATATGTAATTAACTTAAATCTTTTATATTTTAATCAATGGCTCTTCAGTGCTACAAAAAGGTGTGGTTTTCAAATGCCATTAAGTACCAACCATTTATTCATGAAGCCTTGGCAGTTATGACTGAATAAATCTTTCTATTGTCACAAAAAGTTGTGGCTTTGATAATGTTATGCATTTTTAATTTAAACTTAAAAAACCTCAAGAGAGGTTTAATAGAAATAGGAGTGATGCAATATAAAGACACAAGTCATATACGTTAAGTTGATGATACAAGTTCACAATCAGAGCAAATTAACAACAAAATCATGGTAATATATTTTCAGTTTGTAAACTCATATTCTGAAAACAATGTACTGTGCGCCTCTATTTCTTTATTATCTATCCCAATAAAATTATAACTTGGCAACAAACTTTTTCCAAACTCACTTAACCTTTCTCTTTTTCTATAATGAAATTCCTACCCACTGTGTGCCTCATCTCTACTTTGTCATTTGCTTGAATGCTTGCTAATAATAAGAGGAAATATATGAAAATTATACTGCAATTTGATTTATTATGAGTGTACCATATTTACATCATTTCACATGGTAAATGAGATGATTCACCAAAAAATCTATTATGTAAATTAATAATAAACTATTGGTGTAGTTACATATTAGAAACCAGAGAACGACTAAGAGCTAACGGATTCTAAAATCCCATATAATGCCATGGAATCATGAGGCGTTCAGAAAGAATGAATGTTGTTGGATAGTTTATGCAAATGGTTCCAAAATATCCTTAATCCTATGCTAATTCTGATTCTGCTGACAGGTAATAATCTAGTAACCTAGAACTATGATTGTAAGATTCATGGTTTGGTAGACATTTTTACTTATTTTATACTTACACCATCAATTATATTCTATGACAACATAAAATGAGTGACATATCAAGTGAGCATTTACTAATAAGGAACTGCATTTTAATTTTAATTAAATACAAAACGGATACAGTTTAATTAAATATAAGGTGACTAACCTGGCTCTTCCGTTGCACCATTGAAAGGAGGACTTGAAAGGTTGAACTAATGAACTTGTTTGTGTTTTAACTTCACTGGTTGTGTTCCTTGGTCAATATTAGTCATTAGTCCTTTGAGTCTAGCACTCTTAAGCTTGAAGACCTTTTCCAAAGGTTCTTGGCATATATTTGTGTTTTGATCCAAGGTATGGTACTTGTCCTTCAATTTTCTGATGTTAGTTAATTAAAGAAATGGTCAAAGTATTCTTAGAGACATCAGATAAAGACATACAGGAGATATATATGCTAAAACCTGTAGATGAAGAACTTGCAAACCGATTTGACAAGTTAGAAGCAACATTTGTTATATCTTTCAACATGTATCTTCTTCCTACAATTTTATGTTGAAGGGTGCTTCTATCTTCTGATACCATAGCGGATGGAAGAGTGCAAATAATATAACTACAATTCTCATTCTCATCTTATGCATAAGATGGTTCAGATTCATTCTCTTTAGAGGCTGGAGGTGTGGAATCAGTCATGATGGAGCACAATCTCTTCATGTTGTTGAGACATCTAAGGTATCAGAGAGAAATAAAGCATGTATCGAATTGGTAAAACAATAATTGAAGCTGGTTGAAGGAAAAAAATGCAGTACTGGTTTGCAGTTATAACAATGGATATATTTCATACCTTATTTAGTTTTAGTGTGGATGGCTGCGGAAGGACTATCCAGAAGGTTCATAGGATGTAGATGAAGAAAGTCATTTAAATTGTATTTGACCAGTGTGGATGGATGTGGAATGAGTAACCAGATTGTTCAAGTGATGGAGATGAAAAATTCATTCAGATTGAATCTCAAGGCTACCGTTTTGTTCAGCTGCTTGTAGTGTATTGAGACAGGGAACTTTTATCAGTTTTACAAGAAATAGTGTATTTATGATGTCGGTCCAAAGTAAAAACCAAGAGTGGAAATGACAAGACAACACTGTTGAGTCAATGATTTAGCACTGTGTTGTACCTTAATATTGTAAATGAATCTTTTACATTATGTAATAAAAAATATGTCATGAAAAAAACCACATTTTCCTTAAAAAAAGAAACTTCAGTGGGTTCAACTTTTTAAATGGTATCTTAGATTTGGTTATTTTGTCGATGTAGTTATGGTAATATCAAAATTTATACAACATGTCCTATAATTATACAAAAAAAATACGAAAGTTAGATTAAAATTGAGCTCCTTGTGAGGGGAAGAGGTAAAATGAAAATTGTGTTGTTTTACCTCCGATTATGAATGGAATGTGGTGAAAAGCAAAGTGAATACAATGAAAAAAAATCTTCATAAGAGGGGAAATGAGAAAAGTCAAATTAATTTTCTGGTTGAATGGAGTTCTTCTTCATTTGGGGGAAATTCTTAATTTTCTTTTGACGGGCCGTTTTCTCTTGCAATATGTTAATGATACTTTAATTAATTTGTTATTACGAGGATGACAGTTAAGGACCAATGGAGTTATGTGTACAACCAAAATTTTAAAATCTATGCAAGTGAAATTTCTATATTTTTTATGTTGTTAAATGTTATTTTTAAAGTGCTTAAATTCTATTTTTTGGTTAGTTCTATTTTAAGGAGTTAAATTTTGTGAGTCCCAATTGCCAGCTATATCATTTTTAGAGTTCTAGTTTAAGAGTAAATACGAATAACCAATATTAATTGTAACCAAAACTCCATTACTACATAATTGAGAAATCAGTAATTAATTTATAGTGATAAGTCCTAGATCATCAATATTGTTTAATTAACATATGTTTGAGGATTCATGAATGAAGGGATCGGTAAGTGATGTAAAAAAGCGAGGTGGATGCAGTGGCACAAAACATAAAGAAAGCTGAGAAGATGGAGCTTCATAGTTGCACAAAGCATAAGGATCACAAACTTAGCAACTGCAGCTGCACTAATTATCTTCTCCATATCTTTTCTTTGGCAAAAAAATTATCTTCTCCATATCTATGCATGTATGTATGACATTATACTATGTTTATCCAAAATAAAATAAAATAATGAATAAATGAATGATCTTGTAGTATAATAGAATGAAATCTTTTTTATAAGTAGAAGGCCATTTATTTGATCTTGTTTGTAGCTGGACAGTTAGTCAAGAGGGGAAAGAAAAAAATCTTCACAGGGGGGAAGAACCTCTTAATTACTGACAAATCAAAGAAGGCCAATTAATCTCACACTAACATGATTAGAGACAATCAGAAAATGAAGTGTTGTGTTCCTCTACTGCTTGCCATATAGTAGAGTCTTTATAAGTAAGCAACACTGTGCTTGTTTGGCAACGCTTGGCTTGTAGTCATAAGCACGTTCAACAGTGTTTTTCAGTAAAACGAGATAATCTCCTTCACATATTTGCCTCGACTTGTGTGAATAAGCCCATAAGTACTTATCCACCGCTTTACCAAACGGACCCACTAACTACATTAGGCCATCAACAGTTACAAGGTCCAGTAATAGTTGAAGGCTAAAATAGACTAACTACATTAGACCAGCAATTAAGAAATGGAACATTACGATTCATGACAAAGATATGATCAGTCAATCGAAGGCTCTTTTGAGAAACAATTACAACTAGACACATTTTCCTCCTGTTAGCTTTTTTTCAAAGTTTTAATGAGCAATTATAAAGATAATTTTCAAAAACTAATAATAGCTTAACAGAAATATCATGTACAAGCACATTGGGAAGAACACAAGGAAACTAACAACTTAACATTAAGCTAAATTTAAAGTTCAACAACTAGTGGGATACACATATGCAAGAAATTAAAGAAATAAACATAGGGTTAGTTCCAATTTCAAGCTACAACATTAGGATAACTTGACTGGTCATTAAATTAAACAGAGTCCATTTCACAATGTAAGTTACTTCTCTTGCTTGATAACTTTCAGCAACTTATCATTAGCAACAGAGGCTGATGGGGTATTAGCTTCAATTGCATTATGATGGTCAACACAATTCCTCCTTAAAGGTGCCTTTTGTTTTCCTTTTGTAGGTGCAGGAGGCAGGTCATGACAACACTGAGATTGGATGGTATCTTCATCACTTACATCAATTGAAATAGTTTGCCATCAACATGGAAAGGAGGTGTTAATCCACTACCATCCATGTCTGAAATAACATGGATTGGATTCTGAATAAATAAAATTACATACTTAGAATGAGTGAGACATGGACAAGTGACAGAAAAAGGAATAATTTGTTGGTTTTAATAAGCACCTCAGTTCCTACATTAGATTGACTCCCAGCAACCACTTCTTGCTATAGGTGTTTACAAAAACATATTAGCATCTAAATATAAAAGTGAATGAGAAATCAAAAGAAAAAGTAGAACACTTGGTTAGGAGTTGCTGCATTAAATTGGTCAATTAAATCTTCACACATTGTATATTGCATAACACTCAAATTGGAACCAATATGCTTTGCATTAAATTCATTACGCTTCAGCTTAAGTAGCATCCTCTTCCCAACAATTGAATCACATTGTTCAGGAAAGTTATACTCAAGTGCATTCTGAAAAAATAGTAGAAACATAACTTAGTTAAATAATAAAACATAACATATGTTTATGGGACAAGAAAGATGGATTTCATACAGTTAGTAGAATCTGTTGAAGATCAGCAGTTGAGCTTCCAAGTAATTGGGAAGCAAGTTTATCCCAAAAAACCACAGAGGCACTTCCACTATCATCTACAACTTTGTAATGAATCTTCAGCCTATATAGTATAATGAGGTTGTTTAGTACAAATTGCTATATGTAAATATAGTTGATACGTGTAATGTCGTTTGTGGACATAATTAGGCTCAATGGAGTTAGGCTTCTTCTTATAGGTTGGACAGTGCAAAGTGTTTTTATCATCTCTAGTCTTTAATACACACTTAGCACAACCTTCATATTTCCAACCAAGCCAGTTTTCCAATCTCTCTATTAGACATGTGACAACAAAGCTTTCTCCCTATAAATTAATATAAAACTATAGGTCAATGGATGTAGAAATTATATTGAGGAAGTAAGGATTAGGGAATTGAGAAAAAAAGAATATCTACATACAATCTTTTGGTCATTGATTTGAGAGATGGTAATCCTTTTGTTATTTAATAAAATTCTGGACACTTAGTTGAATTGGGATGGCATTTGCTGATTTAAGCTATTCATCAGAGAAGATTCCTGGTCCTTTGCACTGAATAAATGTAGTAAAATGAGATTTGTAGTATGAAATAAGAATTTAATTTGATTTCAATAGTATGTATAGGAAGTATCAACATATCAATCAAGTTTTTCACTTCTGGGATGGGAGGATTGAAGAAAACCCTTGTAGCATTAAATGGACTATATATTTGGGGACGGCTTGGCAATGTGCAATATTATTGCATCAAGTTAATTGGAGTTTAAGTTAAAGGAAAAAATGAAAATACTCAGTATTGATTTGTAAAAAGAGATATATGACCATCATATGCAAAACCAATCCTAACCAAATGTATAACCACAATCACAGGGGTCTCCATATTCTCCAATTGGGCCATGTAAGCATTGGTAGAACACTCATCAAACAAAACATATTCAATGTCAACCTCACTAGAAAAATGATAAATGGTTAGTGACAAAGTAAAAGAATTATGTGGAATTTTGAAGATGTTGATAGTGAATACTTATATCTGTTAGGAGCATCTTAAGTTTGTTCTTTGTCTCATGATCTCTTCGAAATTCCTCAAGAGAACCAATTGATTTGACAAAGGCAATCACATCTTGATCCGACTATGCCACAGATGATAGTTTAAAAACTTTTCGTTGTCAAGCCTTAGAAACATATCAAAACAATTGTGATTTCCAAGGATTGCACTATAGGGTGCAACCCCAGGGTCATTCTCTATGGAGCCTCATGCACCACTAGTCAGTTAGCTTGTGATTACGTTTACTTTGGAGGTGAAAACCGTGTTTGATTCAAAATTGCATATAACTAAAGCTAATTACAAAACAAAATTTCTTTTTCGTTTTTTTTTTGTTTTTGGAATGCAATGAAAACATGATTGAAATGCAAAAAGTGTTATGTGATAGTTTTCCTTTTGGAAATGATTTAGGCTATCATAGTTCACAAAACATGAGGGAAAGTAGTAATTTTGTACTAAGTTTAATAATGAAAAACCCCAACAACTTACTGGGTCAGAAATTCCATGCAATGAACTCCATTCCATGAAACCCTTTAAAAACATAAATTGCTCATGCATGTTTAGCTAGATAATGAATGATAATTATGCGTATTAATGTTTGTTTAGTGCTTTTGCTATAAGGCCATGGTTCTAATAAGGTCAAGAGTAAGTTGATGGATACATGAAGAAGCCTAAATGTCTTTAGATTGTAAGAGAGACTCATTTTGTGATGCGTGTTGATTATAGAATCATTGTATAATAAACCTCTACACATAGACATATGAGAATGGCATGAAGTTGTGTTAGAAATGTCACATAATTATGTTGAAAAGAAACATTCATAGCAAGAAGTGAGAGAGTTAAAAGTGATAAAAAGGGGTCCAATCCCTTGTCAAAACCATAACTTAAGGTAATAGTGCAATATAGTAAATGAAGTCCAATTTCTTTGAAATTTTTGAGAAAAATAGTTCACATGGAAAGCTTTAAAATTAGCCGAAAGTCTCTGAATTTAAAGTTCTATATAGAAGTTATGATGGTCCAAAGGAGACAAATTTAGAAAATTGAAAAATGACTAAATGAATAGTGTTTATTCTAAAGTATAGAAGGCACTAAAGTAATTCATTATTATTTTAAAGTATAGAAGGCAATAAAGTGGCACTAAAATAGGTATTACACTATTCCTAAGGAATTACTTGACCTAAGAGTAACAATAAATATGATGCCAAAAACAATCTGAGTCCTTAAATGCCACTATCCTTAAGCCCACTAGTGCAATTTTGCAATTAGCATATCAAACTATTACATATTCATATGGGTTGTGTTGAAGGTTAATGATTTGATTATTCATGCAGACTTTTATGTGCTAGACATGTCTAAGGAAAGTATGACTGAGGGTGCATTGATTTTGGGTAGACCTTTCATGAGAACTATAAGAATTGATATTAAAATGCATGAGGGTTCTATTAATATGTCCGTTGGTGATAGTTTCTTCTATTTCAATATGTATGAAACAATGAATAAACCACATAAGGACCACTCTTTGCTTGATGTTCATTTTCTTGAAGAATTGCATGATGATACTTGTGTTTAACATGAATTGATTCCTTATAAGCATTTGAGTCCTGTTAATGCACAAATTATTACTTCTACTCCTTCCACCCCATCCTTTCAGTTGCCCCTCACATGGCAGTGATGTGAAGTGTTATGGTGCTTGTTTATTGAATTACACTCTTTCCAAATCATATTCTCCTTTGTCTAATGTTACTATGCTTGTTGAATCGTCGACTAACCCAAATACGTTTAAGAAAGGTGTTATTTGTGATATTGGCACAAGTTATAGTGGAATTGTATACTTATTCAAAGAGGTCATTTAACATTTTTTGAGCCTTAAGACGTAAGCAAATCCAATAAAGGTGGTATGTCAAGTACATATTATTCCATTACCCCATTAGAGCCCAAGTATGATGGGACAATGAAAGAAAGATTCAAGAATGAGCTTGAAAGGTCCCCACTACTCCATTGACTTAAATGATTTGACCTTTAAAGAGCTTTGACACCAAAAGTCTACATTTGAGGTTGGAGATTTTTCCATGGCTTATGTAACTCTTTAATCTACCCCACATGAAGAGTTTAAGGAGACATTGATTGGTTACTTAGAGGTAGTTGCAAAAGGTGATAAGAGGGCTTACAAATTGAAAGATGGTTGTGGAGGATATTTCCACACCTAAGTCAATCACCTTTACATGTACCTTGAGAGCTATAAGCCTCCATAATAAGGTTATACCCTTCCTTTCTTTCGTTCTTGTGAATTTAGATTCCTTGCTACATGATTTGAGTATAAAGAACAAGTATGGGGGATGGTGCTTCTAGTAGAAAAGGGTATCCTTGTGGGATCCTAATATGTTTTGTTTTGTTTGTATTGTGTGTTTTTGGATGTAGTTATGAATGACCCAAGGTTGCACCCTATAGTACAATTCTTAGATAATTTGTTATTCGACCTCCAAGGGACATGAACAAAGGGTTGGATATGTACAGTAGTGATTTTCTCCTTATCGTCATATTAGTGAACACCATGAGTTACAGCAAAATAAGGGCACGAGTGTTAGGGGTTGGGAACTAGGGCTTATGGAAGTTAGCAGCAAGTTGCGTCAAAATGAAAAGGTAGAGCCTTTTATATTTCAATGTACTCATAAGGCTGGACGTGAGAAATCACCCTTCTCACATCCAGCACAGTGCTAAACATGAGAGAGTACCCCTCTCACATCCAGCCCTTTTATTGCTGGACGTGAGAGGGTATCTGTAGGTATCTGTAAGCTTAGGTAACCCCTCTCACATCCACACCTTTATTGCTTGATGTGAGAGGGGGATGTAAAATCACCCTTCTACAATAATGTCTTGCATGCTTATGTGTGCGTTGAGGTTGGTGAAGCATGCAACGATCGCATGGAATAAGGGATGAAGAAGGAAACAAGGAAGAAAGAATTGAAGAGTGTGAGGTGAAAATGAGTCATTGGATTAAAAAGAAACAAGGATCATCATAATGATTTGTGTGCTTTGAATTTGTTTTTTAAATTTTGAAGAGTTGCTACATAGATTACTAATATAAGCGATGTATATTCGGATTGAATAGTGTTGAGTGAATCATAGAAAGCAACAATATAATATTATCTATTCTATTTAGATGATAAAATCATAACTAACCAATATGAGCAATCTCAAATATTACAAAAAATAATAATAAAAAGCAAAATATAATACAATATATAATAAAAATAAATATAATAATTTAAGAATGTAGGTTTTTTTAGATATAATCTTGGTTATAAAAATAATTGACCTAAAAGCTTTATTTAATTTATAAAATATCGTGTTTGATTTTTTAAAAAAAATCATGATTTTCAGCATTGTTTATTAAGAAAGCCGACGTTATAAGATACAAACAACGTTGCTTTTCCAAAATTGATGTCTTTCCTTGGCCTTTTGCAGCCACATTTCAACAATAAATGACTTACAAGGTATCGTTTTAAAAAATGGATATCAAAAGTCTTCAAAATATTACAAAAATATCACTGCTTTTTTTAACGTCATTAAAAATGACATTGAAAGCCTTTGAAGTAGTATGTGTATGCATTTGTTTAAGGTATTGTAAGTTAATGTATATGATAGTATGTATCTAACCTTCATATGGAGGAGCAGGATGGCTTAACACAACTCAAGGTAAGTGCCATACAAGATGAATGGCTTACATACTTTGAAGTAGCTAGCCGGAATTTATATAGTTAATGAGAGCCGCGAATTTGATGTTGAGTTTTAACATAACAAGTGAATTAGTTGCTCCTTGAAATTTTGCAAAGTTATAGCAGACATCCTAATGTTTGAAATGATTACTAATTTATAAATTTTGGATGTGCAATATAAGAGTTATGAATTTTCAAATTTAAGACAAAATTAAAAATTGTGATGTAAATTACACTATACATGTTTGATAAATAGGTGTTTTTAGACCAAATGGAATAGAAACAATCCCAAGTCTTATTTTTCTATCAAAGAACTCTCCAATTTCCATGATACAAAAATAGAGCTATGAACCACTAAAGTTGGAGTTGAATTGAATTGCTTATGAATTTTCCAAATTAGAACTAAGATGGTCAACTGTGCAGCTGCTTCTTAGCTGAGTAAGGGGGTAACTTCAGGCAATTTCATATTAGAACTGAGATGTGGAATAACGTTCAACTAAGTGCCAAGAATTGGGTTTGGCAAACACTGTTAAGGTACTATTTTAATATATCTTTTTAAATTAAGTTATTAGTTTTGTATCAAATACTAATTAAATTTTATTTGCTAATTGTTGCAATCTAAATTTATTGTTTGGGATGTGCACAAAGATTATTCTCTCTCGAATATGGGAGAAGGGTGGAAGAACATGTGAAATCGCATGTACCACATGAAAATAGGGATGGGATGAGGTCGACGCAGGAAGTTGGAAGAGAACATGACTGACCCAATCCAACCCTAAGACAGGGAAAATTTTGTTTAGTACAGGAGGTCACCAAGAGCAAAGGGATATGTCCAAGAGAGCTATGCAGAGCTACACCCATTAGATGATCCATCATACTGTAGGATCGAAGTCATTCTCCTACACTTAAGTTGAGATGGTACAAATGAAAATATTTTTTTATGAATATAAAACATATTATATATCTAAATATTTTGTTCCATTTATTTAGGATGAGACAACACAGAGGGAGGGTTATAGGGCCATTATGGGGATATATATGTGGCCACTCCATCATTTTAATTATATTTACTTAATATTGCTTTTTATTCCAGGAGCGTATTCAGTGAACTGATGGTGAGCTCAATGAGTCCCAGGGGGTTAATAGACCCTACTGCCTCACTTAAGATTTCAGGTTTAGGGCAACAATGATCATTATCTTAGAGGGAAGGGATATAAAGTCGAGACTTCAACTTTTGTTGCTGCATCCTAAATGACCACATTAGGACCCAGAAGGCATAATGACACTAATGTGGATAGAGACTTGTTGTGTACTAAGATCAGAGAGGAGGTCCAGGTGTAGGTTCAGGTAACTCAGGTGCAAATGCGGGAGGAGATGTAGGCTAATATGCAGATGTGGAGATAGGAATTCCATGCTATAGATGGCAATCTAGATGGCCCATCCTGGCTCTACTCCTCCATAACTCCATCATATGCTAAACTTCTTTATGCCTCCACCAACTCAGTCTGACCCCCAATTGTTATATCTTGAAATTTTAAGCTTAGAGGTTCAAAAATGAGTTTGAATAGTATATGCAATAAAGCTCAGTTTTGAGAAGTTTCTTGCAAGGAAAAATGATTCTATAGCACACGGAAATTTAAAAGTGAATGAAAAGAAAGAAAGAATATATGTAGAAGCAAAAAGAAAGAAGAAAGGTCGGAGGATCAATGAAAGGAAAGAAAGAGTTAAAATGTCATTCTGCCAAACATAGAAAAAGTAACGGAAAATGGTCACTTTGAAAAGTAAAAGACTAAAGTGACATTTTGAAATAAGGACCTAAGTGTAAATTCAAAATTCTTGGGACCAAATTGTTATTTTTGAAATTTAATGCCATTTTGGTAAATTTGAGAAAGTCAAAGGGCATTTTGGTTAAAGTTCGACCAAAATATTAGAAAATTGCCAATGACACCAAAAGATAGAGAAAATTCACTGATCAATAATTGAAACCTAATTTAAGTAAAAATGACAAAAATAACCTTTGTGAGAATTTTAAATGTTATTGAATATTTGAATATTTAATAGAAAATTAGTCAATTATAATTATTTAAAATATCAAAAGGCCTCAAATATTTGATTTCAAAGTAAGGAAAAATAGTACCAAAACTGTAGAAATTTTCAAAATTGTTTCCAAGAGAAAGTTAGAAACAGTTTGCCGGAACGAAAGGAAAGGACTTGAAAAACCCCGAATTAGGGTTTTATTTCAAAAATTAATTAAAGGAAATTCTGGAAGTAGAATTAGGAAAGAAAAATCTTGAATGTATCATATGAATTTTTGGTGATGATGTGTTGGTCATGATCAGAAAAATCCCTAAAAGCATTTTTGCTAGAATTTATCGGTATACGGTTAGTTTATCAATGCAAGTGGGGCCTACAACTAAAATGCCATAAGCCTTATGATGTCACACGGACATGTGTTAAGATCATACTATTGATGTATAGGATTTTGTCCATTTTGAAGGTGATTAAAATCAAGGGTCAAGATCAAGTCAACAGCTCTTGCAAATATGTAAGAGTTTAATGTCCATTTAGTAAATTGAAGGTATATAAATACCTCCTCCCTTCAATTTTGGTCAAGAGTGTTTCAAGAAGGGAAACTCTTGCAAAAGAAATTTTAAGAAATAAGTGTCATAATCCAATTCTATGCTTGAGTTGCAACTTGTTGGTAGTTGGCTTTTATTGGCTTGATGTTGTTTGGAATTGTGGATTTCAAACCCTGAGAGGTGCTGCTGGGCAAACATGAATATGCATGTGGATGAATGGTTTTATGTTGATTAATGATTGGAAAGTGATCTAGAATTAAGATTGTACATGAATAAGGAAAGAGAAGTTGAAAAATCATGTTGTTGCAATTTTTCTGTACTTTTTTAGCATGCTGGAGAAATGGAAGAAGGAAAGTGTTTTGTATGATTGTGACGATTCCATTGAGTTTAAAATGAACAATTATGTAGGGTACAAGTAAGAAACCAAGTTTGGAAACATTAAAAACAAATATTGGAATTTTGTGCAACAACTTCCTTAAGTTGTTGTTTTGAGTAGTAGAAAGGGAAGGAGGTTCTTTTAAGCTATTTGAGCTTAAAAATAGAATCTACATACAAAATTATATAGGAGAAGCATGTTTGATTAATTACGATATGATGAAGGTTGCGTCTATGCAATGACGCCTTGATTTATCTTTGTGTTGTGTGACATATAAAGTATGCATAATATTATAATTTCAAAGTTAATGTTAAGTAATTATTAGCATGTATCTTGTTAAATGCATGTTGTGTGATTAAATAATATATAATTGCTTATAACACTATGATTCTCAAGAATATGTGATTAATCTTACCTAATCAATATAAGCCAACCCTAAGGTTATCCTTATCCAAGAAGAAAGGAGAAGCAGATAATTGCTTAAAGGTTTGGTAAGTTTTTTATGAGTATTTGTTAAAAGTTGTAAATATCCATGAGGGTATTATGTGTTGGTTATAGTTGATAGTAGAACAATAACCTTTCTTAACATGTCACTTAACTCAATAAACAACACTTTAAAAGTAACTATTAATATTAACTACGATAAACCAACTTTCAAATTCCACACAAAAAATCAAATTGATGGCCCAATACTAGATTGTTCAACATAAAATGTATTCATACAAAGAATCCCAATTCAATATAGTTGATCCACCCAAATATTATAGAAATAGCACTAATAGGCATCTTGCCTTCTGTAAAGATATTATAATTTATTTGATTTGTATAGAATCAAAGATATTATTCTTAAAGGATTTTAGGAGATATTAGTCATTCTTGTGTATATATACATTCTTCCAGTCATGAATAAATTGCAATTCATTCTATAGCTTCACGCGGTATTAGAGCGGGTTTCTTTTCCAGAACTTCTTTGTCTCTGTTCTAGAACGTATGTTCTTTTCTCTTGTAATCACATTCATCTAAGATGGTTTGAGTAATGTGCCTGATAAAAACTTCAGTAAGAACAATGCTAAACCATCAAATAACCTTTAGTCAATTCTAGTCACCCATCCCAAATTTGTGTTTCTATTCGTTAACGTCCTGGAGTAATCATTATGCCTCTGTTCACGCCCACAACAATGCTCAACACAATTGCCATCATTGTTATGCGAGGCCTCCATACATGGGTGAGGTCAAAATGCTCTCCTATCATCACACGCGCAGCACAGGGAGGACAAGAAGGCTCCGACCGACATTCCCTCGGAATCTCGTTGTCATCCAGTGAGCGCATGAGCTTCACACACTGTCTATAGTTCTAGTGTTCTTTTCACGACCTGTGTGTCATGCCATTTTCTGGTGAGTTTTTAACAGTGCTCCACTTTTTCGACTTCATCTTCTCATTATCATTCTATCCCTGGAGAATTTGTGCCCTAGTTTAGAGGATGTATCTCTAGGCTTATTCTTTTTCGATGCCATTAACAGTAACGTTGTCATCCGTTCTTCTCAACTTAGGGTTCATTTGGATTGATTTTGTCCTAAAAGATTTTGAATCTTTATTCGATTTGTGATCTAATTGCCGCAATATCTTTTCTTTTGTAGTACATTTTGTTTGGCATTATGCGCTTCTGTCATGCCTCTGGTTGGCTCCTAGTGTAGCTATAGTTGTTCCATCTATTTCTAGTAACTCCTTTCTTTTGTTTGGTCCCTAGTGAGACCTTTCCTTATTGTTTATTCTGCTTATGCCTCCTACTTTTGCCATTTACTCAATCTCTCTATGTCTAAGATTAAGTCTGTTGTTGTTCGGGAGGTTATTCCAATGGTTACTAAAATTACTGAGTATAAGTTAAGTTGGACCAATTTTATGGACTAGAGTAAAGTTGTTCACATGTACCTACGGAGTATTGAGAAGGAGGATCATATGATTGCCAATCCACCTTTGGATAATTCATGTAAAGCTTAGCTACTTGATGATGCCAAGTTATTTTTGCATATCTGTAACTCTATTGAGAGTGAGATTATTCCTTCTATCAATTATTGTGAATCTGCTAAGGCGCTCATAGACTACTTAGAATTCCTATACTTGTGAAAGTGAAATATCTTTTGGGTTTATGATGTTTGCAAAGCTTTTTATCGTGCTGATAAAAATAACCGTTCTCTCAAAGCCTATTTCATGGATTTAAAATGCAATTATGAGGAGTTGAACATGCATGTAAATGCCTCTTACTACTAATCTTTAGGTTCAGCAGACTCAATGGGAGTAATTGGTTGTCATAGGCTTTCTCACTAGCTTACCATCTGAATATGAGACAGTTTGCTCTCAAATTTTATTTGGATCTGAGATCTCTACTCTTCAGGATGTCTTCTCTCTTGTCATTCGTACTGAGACCGTCTCTATGCCTCCTTCTGGTACCCCTGCTAAGGGCTAAACCAATCATCGTCTTCTAACTCCTCGTGGTGCCTCACAGCGAGGGCCAGCTCATTAGGACTCTACTGAAGTCACTTGCTATTATGTAAGTAACCAGGTCATACCAAGCGCATATGTCGCAAGCTACGGAGTGATAATGCAAAGGAATATTTTTTTTACCTCTTTTCAATCATATATGCTTCAGAATGACATACTTCACCAATCTTCTTGTGTTAATATACCTGATTAAAATGGTACTGCAGAGTGTAAAAATTGGCACTTACTTGAAGTGGTTGTGGCACTCATGCTTCATATGATGGTCCATAAACCTTTTTGGGCAGGTGCAGTTTCCATGCCTACTTTCTCATTAACCGCACGCCTTCTTCGATGCCTAATGGTGATAATCCCTTCAAAACCCTTTTTCCTTCCAAGTCTTTATTTCCTATTGAATCAAAAAAATTTTATACTTGTTCTTGAAGTGGATACTTGCACAAGTAAACCTGGTACAACTTTTTGTCATGTTGAAAGTCTTTCATTTTAAGATGTATAAACTTTAGCCGTATATTTTTTTAATTTATATAATTGATTTTTCATTAAAAAATATAATAGGCTCTTTATTTAATTATTAAGACCTTATAATTAATTTGATTATATTATTAAGATAATTAGTCAAGTTAGTTAATATGACATTTCTTTTCTAAAATATTATAGCTAGTTTATATGACATATTTTTTTTCCTAAAATACTACAACCATCTTCCTTAATTCCCTCTTTCTCCCACTTAATTAGTGTTGAGGCAATATTGATATTGCTAATTAATAAACATGTGAAAGAAGTCTTACATATAATATAAGGTAAAGATACAAATTTAACAACGAAATTATTGGCCAAATCATTCAACACAATTAACTTTTAAGATTGCAAATTTAAGAATAATTAATTAATAAGGGTAGGGATATACCAATAATCAATTAATAAGGATGTATATTTAACAATGTTGTTAACCCTTCCTTAACACAGTTAACTTGTTGGTATATTTTAGAATCTATGGCTTTGTTTTAAATTATTTAAGTAGTCAAAACTACTGCTTTTTGCTTAACTTCCTTCATGAAAATTGGTTTAAATTATTTTTTCTTTCTACTGGGAATCAAAGCTGTTCCTTTTTATTTAATTTTTTTAGAATAAAAGAAAGAAAGAAAGTTAAGCAAAAAAGAGTAAGAAAGAAAGAAAAAAATTAAGCAAAAATGAGTAATTTTGATTACTATTAGAAAGATTAAATTATTTAAACCAACTTTCATGAAAAGATTTAAGCAAAAATAAATAGTTTTGATTAACTAAATGATCCCAAAATGAAATCCTAAACTATAAAATTAGTAAAATACGTCAGTTGGTTAACGGAGTTAGAGAATTTTAACGGTGTTGCTAAATTTACACATTTATTAATTGATTATTATTAAATTTACACTACTAAAATGCTAATTGTACTTGACGGTTCTTATTAATAATTTCATTGGTAAATTTCACCGTTACCCTTACCCTTACCCTTACTACAAATATGAACTAGACATTCTCCAACATTAAACCCCAAGAGTATATTCTCAAACATTTAATACAAATAACATGTTTTTGCTTTAAGTGTAAATTATAATCATAATTCTTCATAAGTGATTCTGATTGAATGAAATAGACATTCTCAAACATAAAAATCCAAGAGTATATTCGAAGCACACATTTTAACAATCAATGATCGCTGCATTAAAACTGCTTACGAACTCAGTTTCTTGGTGTCGGTGCACATCATACATGCCGCTCTCTCTTTGGGAAAGTCGTATATGCAAGCAATGCATGCTTCAACGTTACGATATTGAACTTCCTTTTCTCAGATCCAACGCACATCATTCAGCCACGTGTCACATGCTTGCCGTCGTTTTCTTCCGCTTGCAGACTTCATTTTAGAATAAAGCTGAAGAAAACGACGGCAAGCTGACTTCATTCCAGAATTCATTTTATATTTCAAATAAAAAAAAAGGCTTTGGCTATATAGTGTTTTTTGAAAAGACAATGTGCATGCTTTGAGAGAATTTCTCCCCAACGTTACATATACATTAAGATAAAATCATCTTAAAATTCGTAAAAAAAATCTCAAAATCCATAAAAACCATTTTAAAATCTGTAATTTTTTCTTAAATTCCATAAACTCTTTTTAAAATCCGTAAACTCCGTTCTCCCAACATATTCCCATACACACATTGTATAGTACTCCATCCCAGGAGTCGCACATTACCTTTTTGAAAAACCGTTAAAGAATGTATTTTAGTAGAATCCATTTTATTCAAAATATATTTTGATATAATGCATTTATTTTTATAACATTTATTCTAAAAAAATATTATTTTGTTCAGAATATATTAAAAAAAAGTTAATAAAAGTTAAAGTCTACCAATTAACATGCTTTTAGATTTAAAATGTCTTTTGAATCTCTACTTTTAGATTTAAGTTGTTACCAAACCGCCACATGTTCCTGTGCATGCGATGCGAATGAGATGAAATCGCACTCCTCTATTTCACGCAGGGGACCCACATGTCCGTATAGGTGCCACGTAGACGAGAATTGCTCTTCGTATAGCGCAATGTATCGAATCTGACGTTTCGTCGGACTCATCCTCTTCGGCCCGCCTAAATTTGACCTGAGCTTCATTCTTCATCTGCTAGTCTTGTCCGCGTCTTGCCTGCAGCCTCTGACCTTCAAATTAATCGATTCAATTTGCGAGAATTTTTGTGGATGAATCTGGTTTGGTTTTTATAGGCATTGGCAACACGAGTTTCTGCGATCTGATCTGAGTCCTGTACCGAGTCATGGCGGGGAGTTCTGACTCAGTGTCGATCCGGGTTCCGTATAAGAACCTCCGGACGGCGGAACTGGAATTGGTGGGGGTAGATGATGTCCATCATGGGACTGACCTCAATTCTTCAACTTCTCACTCGTCCGATCGGGGGATTCCCAATGGATCTCCAAGTGACTCTCCTGCAGCTTCCGCCGCCGCGCCTTCTAGTAGGAATATTAGCTTGGTGACTCTAGTTCTTTGTTGTATGGTTGCCGGGGGTGTTCAATTCGGATGGGCGTTGCAACTTTCTCTCTTGACTCCGTATATTCAGGTTACTCTCTCTGTTGTAGCGCTTTAGTGATTGGATTTGCTTTCAATGCAAATTCGATATATTGAAATTTGGAATGTCTATGAATGTATTAGACTAGTGAACTTGTAGCTTTTTCTTTATAATTTATTCTGAAGTAATGTAATGTGACCACTTCAATCTTGAGAGGTTGTGACTTGTGAATTATCTTCTAGAGATCTATGTTGGATTAGGACTTGTCAATCTCAGAGAACTTTTATTGCAGAGAAATATGATCAATTATTTCCATTACTTTGAGCATGTTGGTTCAATACCATTGATGAAGTTTATTTTCATACGGAAGACAGTTCAGACGTGAACATAAAAAGATTTCATTTGTTTTAAATAAGGATAAGGACTAGTTTGTGAAGAACATAAAATCTAAACTTAGCATTCTATTATTTGAATTGTTAAATTTTTTGCAGACAAAAGTTGTCTTCTTGAATCCTGCTGTCTGCTTGAATATTAGTCTGATGTAGTCAGTTATTTTCTCACCGTCCTGTACTCTTTTCATTGTTGGAGGGTGGCAGGAAAGTTATCGTGAAACTAATCCGTCATTTTAAGTCTTCTATGCTTAAATAAACACCTTTCAAGTATCATGCAACCACATGTTACTGTTGGAAACTCCTTGGGTTTTGGAGGATTCATGTGTATTAGGATGAGATACTCGTAATGTCTGAGTGCAGTCGTTGCAACAAATGTAGTCATACTTTCATTATATATGATGGATAGAATAGGATGAGTTATATATTTACGTTCCTTTCCTAGCAAAAAATAAAGTAAAATAAAATAAAGATATATGTGAACTGTGGATTCGTTCAAAGTCAGCACAATCTGTCTCATTAAGTAATTCACCTGGTTTTGGTTATTCTGTGTGGTAATCTTCTACTGTGTTCATCTATGCCTGCTCAATCCATGTGGAATTAGCAACTTCTTCTCTGCTTAAAGATATTCACTTTTCTATGTTAGTCTATGTAACTATTATATGCAGAGGTGTACCATATACAACATGTGAAGAGCTAGTTTCTTTGTTGAATGTTGTATTTTAAATTAGTGCTGGACATTGTAACTCTAAGTTTGGGTTTCAATTCATTTATAATTATGTTGCTACATCTTTCTGCTTAATTCTAAATTTTGTGGTGGATTGATGCAGACACTGGGCATAGGACATGCGTTTTCTTCATTTATTTGGCTATGTGGCCCTATTACAGGCCTTGTGGTATGTGATGTACCAGAATTTAAATAATTTTATGTGAGCTTATCATGCTGCTGATATACACACCACACTCGAGAAATGAAAGAAGCAAACCCTTGAGAAATGAACTTCTTGAAATCTTGCTTTCCATTTCTCCAATAAAATACTTACAAGCCCATAATTTTCCCCTTCATTTAAATAAACTTTATCTCCTATTCCATTTCCTTTTTCGGTTTGATTTTGTTCAGCATGCAGTAGCTTACTGATTTAAATTCTGAAGATTTGTATGTAGAATATAGATGCCATGGTCCAAAGTCCAAAATAATTTAGGCATGTTCCCCATTATTGCATATTATTTGTTGGTTTTAAATTTATGAGTTTTTTCTTCATTTTCTTTATCATAGGTTCAACCCTGTGTTGGTATTTGGAGCGACAAGTGCACTTCAAAGTATGGCAGAAGACGCCCATTCATTCTTGTTGGATCTCTTATGATCTCAATTGCTGTAAGCATTTATATCTCTGATCCTCAATAGTTAACATTTCTTTTAGCACTGCATTATATATGAGCTGAATCAATTATTTTTATGTAGGTGCTATTAATAGGGTTTTCTGCAGACATTGGATACGTGTTAGGGGACACAAGTGAGAGTTGCCGGTATTTGTAGCTTTAATTTTTTTTATTAGTTTTTGTTTGAATAAAAAATGTGCATACATTGATGTAGATATCAATGTATTTCATCTATCTTTAAATTACAGAACATTTAAAGGGACCCGAACAAGGGCTGCTGTGGTATTTATTCTCGGGTTTTGGATGTTGGACCTTGCCAACAATACTGTGCAGGTAACCTTCTTAAATCAATTGTTTGCCTTTTCTTTATATGGGCGCTCTAGTGGGTGTAAACTTAACTTCTTTCTTACCCCCACCTTTAAATTTTAATCTTTAGGGACCAGCTCGTGCACTTTTGGCTGATCTGTCGGGTAATGCTTGCTAATTTTCCCTTCTCTTATATATTAAAAGAAATTAAAAAAAAACTTATATCTTGATTTAATCTTTTATCCGTTTTCAGCAGAACCTATACTTATTTCTGTCACAGAAAGATATTATAGTGCTTTAACTTCCATTTAGGTCCTGATCAACGCAATGTATCAAATGCTATATTTTGCTCATGGATGGCAGCTGGAAATATTCTAGGATTTTCTGCTGGTGCTAGTGGAAAGTGGAACAAGTGAGACTTTGTGGATTTTTCTTTTCTTCTTGTTTTTGCTCAATATGTATGTATATTATTTGCAAAATCATGTGCTTATGCTTATTAAATTCACCTTTTTCTAAGCAGCATGTTTTTCGAATTTTTTGTTTCTTTATTGGTGGAATAATAATTTTTGCAAAGTGTGGAAGAGTGTACTCTCAGATCGACATCAATGGTGTGAAGAAACTGCTGTGTAGTGTATTTTCAGGGATTGGCATAAATGGATGCATGTAGTAAATTTCTATTTGCAGGGATTGAAAGTCTGTATGTATTGTTCTTGTGGCTAAGACATGAATGCCAGTCGTTGAGATATATTAGAGATATAATTAGTATTGATATTATTAAGATATATTAGGGATATGATTAGTGAGATATATTAGGGATATGATTATGATTATGTATATCTCTCTAAATATATAAATACCCTATTAGGGTACACCAATGAGAATGGGAATTTCAGAATATTTCTTTTATCATCTAACATGGTATCAGAGCTTAGGGTTTCTTTTTCTGTCGTCGCACTATTCACATAAGAGGGAGGGAGTTTGTGTGTTATAGGGAGACATGTTTTTTGGTGACACGCGTTGGCCCTTCAGGTTGCCCACCCTTAGATCGGTCTTCTCCATGTGGTCCGACGTCCGTACGGCGGCGTGTGGTCGGCGTGAGGTACACGCGCCATGCTGATAGCGGCATTCTGAAGGCGCGTGTGAAGGTGTTTCCGGCTGTTTTTTGCTTCGCTGACGTCAACTGCCTTTTCCGGTGTGTTTAGGCTGGTTTCATGGTTGGGTGGTGACGTTTGGTGATAGGGCTTTGTCGGTTTCCTTGGTTTCAGTGTGTTTTGTGGCTTTATTTGAAGCTGGTTGTTTGTCTTTATTGGTTCTTGGGATTTGGCTGGCTCCTGGTGTAGCTCCAGCGGTTTCTGTCTTGTCTATGGCTAGCTTCTGGTGCAACTCCAACGATTTATATCTTGTCTTTGGCTGGCTCCTGGTGTAGCTTCAGCGGTTTCTATCTTGTCTTTGGTTGGCTCCTGGTGTAGCTCCAGCAGTTTCTGTCTTATCTTTAGCTGGCTCCTGTTGTAACTCCAGCGGTTTCTGTCTTATCTTTGGCTGGCTCCTGGTGTAGCTCCAGCGGTTTCTGTTTTGTCTTTGGCTGGCTCTTGGTGTAGCCCAGCAGTTTCTGTTTTTTCTTTGACTGGCTCCTGGTGTAGCTCCAGCGGTTCCTTTTGTTTCCGGTACTTTCATCATTTTGCTTGGTCCCTGGAATGACCCTTCCTTGTGCTGAGAACAGAGATTGCTTCCTTGATGATCAGTGTTCGGTTGCTTGTTCTGTGGTGCATCTACTTTTGATGTTCCCCGACGTTTAGGTCATTTATCTTTGGCATCCTATTGAGTCAATAAACGGGCTACGTCTCCCTTTGAATTAGTTCATTCTGATGTATGGGGTCTTATCCTATTGAGTCTAAAACGGGTCAACTACCTTTTTAACAAGTTGGGCTTGATTAATAACTATGCTCCAACTTGAGGGGGAGTGTTGAGATATATTAGAGATATGATTAGTATTGATATTATTAAGATATATTAGGGATGTGATTATGATTATGTATATCTCTCTAAATATATAAATACCCTATTAGGGTACATCAATGAGAATGGGAATTTCAGAATATTTCTTTTATCATCTAACACCAGTAAATGTGAATTTAATCATTTGTGAAATGACATATGCTTAGTGACATATGGGGATTGAAATTATACTGTATTCTGTGCATATAGCTATTGAAGTGCTTTCTACATTTCCTGCTGGTTATTAACTATTGTTTCTTTACCCAACCAGATGGTTTCCTTTCCTGATGAGTAGAGCTTGCTGTGAAGCCTGTGGCAACCTTAAGGCAGCATTTCTTGTAGCTGTGGTGGGTTTCGACTTAGAAGCCTCTTTATTGCACCTTGTTGTAGTTCTTCTTTCCCAAGGATAATACTAAACATGACTCTTGTTGATATATCGTTGCATTATCCACAGGTTTTCCTGACGTTCTGTACATTTGTTACCTTGTATTTTGCTGATGAGGTTCCTCTTACTGTGAGTCAACGTCACTTATCAGATTCAGCTCCACTGTTGGATGGTCAGCAACACATTGGCTTTGAATTTTCCAAATCTAAGCATTCTATACCTGTTATGGCTGATATGAATGGCAAGACTGAGGATCACTTTGAGAGGAATGTAAACATGAATGAGAACTTGAGAGCTGCAGAACATGATGAAAATGACATGGATGGACCTGGAGCAGTGTTAGTGAACTTCTTGACCAGTTTAAGGCATTTGCCACCTGCAATGCATTCAGTTCTTCTGGTCATGGCTCTCACTTGGGTATGCAGCTATGTGCTTATTTGCAAGGCATTCTTATAACGTTATTCTTTTTGTGTGTTCTCTAATTAATTGTGGGGCTGATACTTCCGGTTGAGGTCTTCCTTATCTAAATTAAAATGACATTTTCCACTGCAGATGTCATGGTTCCCCTTCTTTTTGTTTGATACGGACTGGATGGGAAGAGAAGTTTTCCATGGGAATCCTAAGGGGAACCCCTCGGAAGTAGATTTTTATGATCGAGGTGTTAGAGAAGGTGCATTCGGTTTGCTATTGAATTCTGTAAGAACTCTAGATTGAACAGCTTAGTTTTGTCTTCTAAAGAAAAATGTTATAAGTACTTGATTGAGGATACAGAGATGATTTATTTTCTTTCTTTTACTCTTGAATTCTCTTTTCTGCCCCTTTCAAATAATTATTGAGCTGAAAGTTAACGGATTTATAGGTTGTGCTCGGAATTAGCTCTTTCTTAATTGAGCCAATGTGTAAGTGGATGGGTGCAAGACTAGTATGGGCAATGAGCAATTTTGTTGTCTTTGTTTGCATGGCCGGTACCGCTATAATTAGTGTGATTTCCATCCGTGACTATTCTCAAGGGATAGAACATGTACTTGGAGCAAATGAAACTATCAAGAATGCTTCCTTGGTTGTGTTTATTCTTCTTGGGTTTCCTCTTGCGGTAAGTACAAGGGGTTTCTGCGTCGCCATTTTCAAGTCCATTGTTGTTTATACAGTTCATGACAGCCTAAATTGTCTGTCTGTGGCAGATCACCTATAGTGTTCCTTTTGCTATTACGTCAGAATTGACTGCTAATTCAGGGGGTGGCCAAGGTTAGTAGTGATTGCTGATATCTCCGACTCCATATGCTAAATTTATTTTTTTCCTGTCAAAACTTTTGTTCTCAAGAGTCTACGTAACTGTGCAGGATTGGCCATAGGAGTTCTAAATCTTGCTATTGTTTTTCCACAGGTAATTTAATTGATTATTGTCACGTATTGCCTGCTAGTCTGCCTTTTTAAGGGGGCCATGTGTTTATGAAGTAGCAATAGTATCTTATTTTTAAATGGACTGCGTGAGCTTTACTGGGTATATCCTATTGTGTTTGTTGTGATGTTGACTACTTGTAAATCAGTCTTTCGTCCTGTGTCATGCCATTAGCAACTTTTCCTTACTAGAGAATGGAGCTCATATCTAACATATTTGTATAAATTAATAATTTTTTATGTTTATAGAAAGTAGAAAATTAGATTGGGTAGGTGGAGAAGAAAATTGGGGTTTAATTATCTGAAGTGCATGTTTTACTTTTATCATTTAATATTTAATAAATATATTCCTTCTATATTTTGAGCACTTCCTTTCCCTCTGATTTTGCACTGGTTTAATGTTAAAGTTACTTTCCTTATTTAATAAATATATTCCTTCTATATTTTGAGCACTTCCTTTCTCTCTGATTTTGCACTGGTTTAATATTAAAATTACTTTCCATCTGTAATATCTGCATGCGATTGGCAGCGATGCACTAGTCAATCGACGTTTATATCTTTTTTTGCAATAGTTAGTTGGCCGTTGTTTATTTAACCTCCCTCGCTAGTGGAGTGGAGATAAATTTTATGCCATTTATTGTTCCTGATATGACATTGATCATATTTGTAGATGATTATATCCCTTGGTGCCGGTCCTTGGGATGCTCTATTTGGCGGAGGCAATGTACCAGCCTTTGTTTTAGCTTCCGCTTGTGCTCTTGCTGGTGGTGTAATTGCAACTCTAAAACTTCCAAATCTTTCTAATAGTTCCTTCCAGTCACCAGGATTACATTTTGGCTAGGGTTGGGTTGGGAGATCTAACTGACACGTTAAACTTCACACCGTCGTCATCGGCAATTAGATGAACATGTGAAGTATATAGAGAAGGTGCGGTGATGACGAGCATGTTTCGTTCATTGTCCAGAGAATACTGCATCTCATTCAAATTCATTCATTTTTTCCCTCCCACTTCATTGTGGGTGCAGGTATTTTGTATGTAATGTAATCTGACAGCATAATTGAAAGTTATAGGTGCATATAATGATAAATTTTGTGGTCAGTCCTATTCAGTACAAGAGTCATTACTATAAATGTTGATTTCCTTGTTGAGATATAATCTAGTGTATGTTGCGATCCTCAATTCAGTTTTAAATCCTGAATTTAACCAGGATGATATGCAGTTTTGTGTGTTTAGAACATACAATCTTTATTCTTAAGGGATGGAAAACCATTCCAAACACAATTGGTCATTAATGTAGGAGTAAGTTATCCTTTAACCGCTTGCACCAATTATGTGGCTTGCTACCGCAAAAAAACAGCGCAGATAGGTCTGTAGACTGCGATTTCCACTTTCGTTTGGTCGCCACTTTGTGGGTGATAGCTGAAACTGTAGTTGAGGCATATACCAGCAGTTTTGAACAAATCTTTTCAAAATTCACTCAAGAATAACTTGTCCCTATTCGAGACAGTAGAAAAAGGAAAACCATGGAGTCCTACAACCTCTTTACCAATAAGTTCCGCAACAATTTGTGCTGTATAAAGACAATTTTTAATTTATTCTCAATGGTTTTCATTGGTTGTTTTTTATGGAAAGTTGAGGGAAAATGTTTGGAATGATCTATTCTCAAGATTAAAGGGTATTTATAAACTTGAGTTTTATATTAAAGTAATCATGGAGCAATAAATACAACTTTTAGCTCCCAACTACTTATTAATACGACTAAACTACTAACTAACTACATAATTACATCGTTTAACACACCTCAAGCTGGACAGTGGATATTATCCATTCCCAGCTTGGACAATAAGTTCTAAAAGTGTTTACTTTGTAATCCCTTTGTGAGAATATCTGCCAATTGATCTTCTGAAGGAACAAATGGGGTACATATTAAACCACTTTCAATTCCTCCTTGATAAAATGTCAATCAATCTCAACATCCTCTGTCCGATCACGATGGATTGGATTGTGAGCAATGTTGATAGATGACTTGTCACGAGAGCTTCATTGGACCTTCCTATTTAATCTTTCGGTATGATACAATAATTTTAATCCACAATAATTCACAAATTCCAAATGCGATGGCTCTAAACGTAGCTTCAACATTGTTTCTAGATACCACATTTTCCTTCTTGCTTCTCCATATAATGAAATTTGAACCAAGAAAGGTACAATAACTTGTTGTAGATCTCCTCCATGATCTGCATCAATGTATTCTTCAATTGTCAATGTTGATCCTTATGTTTTTCATGATAACAGGACTATAAGGGATTGACAAAGTATAAAAGCATAGGCATCAAGTAACTTTGAACGAGTTGCAGAGTCATTCGAATGAATTAAAGTTTGTGAAAGGAAGTTCGCAAATGAGGAAAGGTTATTCGAATGAATAAGATATTATTATTTGAATGAAGTTGAAGTTCACGGCTTAAAAGATCATTAAATTTTTAACAACTCATTTAAATAAAACTTGTTACTTATTTGAATGAAGACTTTTTTTTTCAATACATTCAAATAAAGTCTAGAGATATGATAGTTGTAACACCCCAAATTTTGAACCGAAATACTTAACGAAATTTTTGTCATATATAAATAATGATGATTTCCAACATCAATTCATTAAAACATATAATCAATCCAGCCAAAATACACATCACTAATAGCAATTCAAATCCTCCCAAAATATCAGAGTAAATAGAAGTAAAATGCGGAAGTCTTAGAGTCATGAAAATTTAAAATTATAACATGTGCCAAGGGCACAAGAGAGCCATCAAGGCTCATTCCATAGGTACCTTCCCTTACTTTTTTTGCTAAAATTACATTTAGCAGCGATTTCTGACCGCTACAAAAACAGTGGCCAAAAAATGGAGGGAAAATTTGGAGGGAATTTTTTCAACGTTTGAAATAAGGACTGAAAATTTAGCAGCGGTTTCAGACCGCTACAAAGAAGGGCCCAAAAAGGCGGGAAAATTTGGAGGGAATATTTAGTAGCGGTTATGAAACCGCTGCTAATAATGGAGGGAAAATTTCAAATTACAAATTTTTGGCTAAATTAGCAACGGTTATTTGACGCTACAAATTATTCGTTACAAAAGTTAGTAGCGGTTATTTCCGTGTGAACAGCGGTTCTAATTAACCGCTACTAATTTGCTTGCTACGGTAAATTTAGCGGCGGTTTGCCTAACCACTACAACATGTATTTGTAGCGGTTATAACCGCTACAAATACATAAAAACCCGCTACTACTGCATCCTTTTTTTGTAGTGACAATTTCATATTTTTTTATAATTATGTAACTCATAATCATCATCACATATAATGCATAATAATGCAATATGTAACCACACTTATATCACCGTTCATCCTTATTCCGCTGATTGGAGCCATAGGCTAACAAATAGTCTAATAGAAACATATCCATGTAACTGGATTGTCTCAAGCTCACCAGTTTCTTAAGATACAACAGACAAAAGGTGCAGAGCTAAAGTCTAGACCATAGCTTCCCTCCTAAAAGGGATCAAGGAAGGGAGCCATGGTCCAGACTTAAGCTTAACTCATTTGGCCAGGTGTATCTTAAGAAACTGGTGAGCTTGAGATAATCAAGTTAATAGATATGTTTCTATTGGACTATGTGTTAGCCTATGGCTCCAGTCAGCAGAATAAGGATACATGGTGATATAAGGGTAGTTACATATTGCATTATTATGCATTATTTGAAAAACAGTGCTTGAGCACTGACAATGCTCGAGTAAGAGTGGTTATATAAGATGAAAATATTTGAA
>JANTPZ010000546.1:0-14156 GCA_025593235.1 Vachellia pachyceras | reverse complement strand
AAATTTATTTTCTTGTGGATTTTAAATCCACAAGTAATTCTTTGCGAAAAAATCCGCAGGTAATTAAAAAGTGTTTTTTAAAATAAATATGTATATTTTTTGTATTAGAAAATCCAAAAAATGACTACATAATTTTTTTATTATCAAATAAACTTGAATAAATCAATGTCATGACCAAAAACATATATTTCATTAAAAATTTATTAGACTAATATATATATATATATATATGGATACCATTCTTTCACTCAAACGAATTTAATGGAGTGTATCAAGTCTCCATAAAATTCACTGAACAAATTTAAAAATCGCCCCATATGTTTACACATCAAAACACACTTTCATGTTAGTTTGCCAAGTAGGATTGTCATTCGAATGAGAGGTAGGTCTCATTTGGATGTCAAACCCAAACCTTTTAAAACCGAACATAGAGAACGCGGTTCAGAAATTGATGTTTCCAAACCATTTTTTTCAGTTATGGTTTAGAAAGTGACGACACTAATCTCATTCTGATGAGAACTATGACTTATTCGAATGCGTGACAGACCCCATTCGATGAAATGAAGTTAGGGAGACTCAATCGAATGATTTGTTCACCTGAATCGAATATGGAGTTCCAAACCGTTGTTCACAGGTACGATTTAGAACGTGACGATGTTGAATCCATTTGAATGAGTTTTATCCTTCATGCGAATGAAGTAACGAATTTGAATAAGTTCTTCTATTGATTCGATTAAGTATTTCTATACCGTCGTATTCTAGTACGGTTTAGAAAGTGAGGACGATGCATCCATTCGAATTAGTTGTATCCCTCATTCGAATAAATGGAAGAACCGAAGTTAAAGTGACTTCCTCGAATGAGTTATTGAACTTATTCGAATATGGATTTCCAAACCTTTGTTCACAGGTACGGTTTAGAAAGTGAGGACACTGCATCCATTCAAATGAGTTTTATCCTTCATGCAAATGAAGTGACTGATTCAAATAAGTTCTTATACTGATTCGATTAAGTATTTCTAAACCGCCGTATTCAAGTACGGTTTTGAAAGTGAGGACGATGCATCTATTCGAATTAGTTGTATCCCTCATTCGAATGAATGGAAGAACCGAAGTTAAAGTGACAGTAACTCCCTCGAATGAGTTATTGAACTGATTCGAATATGGACTTCCAAACCGTTGATCACAGGTTCGGTTTAGAAGGTGAGTACACTGCATCCATTCGAATGAGTTTTATCATTCATTCGATTAAGTGATGGTTTAATTGATTGGCTCAATCGAATGAATTCTTGTACTAATTCGATTAAGGATTTCTAGACCTCTATATCTGAGTACGGTTTAGAAAGTGAAACGATGCATACATTAGAATTAGTTGTAATCATTCGAATGAATGGATTAATGAGTTGTTGAACTGAGTCGAATAAGGTTTTCCAAACTGTTGTTGTCTATACGGTTTAGAAAGTTAGGACGATGCATCCATTCGAATGAGTTTTTTTCCTCATTCGATTGAGTGGAAGAAACGAAGTAAGAGTGACTCTCTTGAATGAGTTTTTGAACTGATTCGAATAAGGTTTTCCAAACCGTTGTTGACTTTACGGTTTAGAAAGTGAGGATGCTTAATCCATTCGGATGAGTTTTATCCTTCATTCGAATGAAGTGACGGTTTAATAGCATTGTTTATTGTAGTGTTTAATAGCGTATTTTATGCATGTGTAATATAATGTTGAATTGTTTATTGAGTGTTTAATTTATAATCTATTATATTATGCATCTATAATCTTCCTTGTTACTGCAAATGAAATAGCATTGAAATTGAGAAATAATCAATTCTTGAACACTCCAGGAGTTAGAGCAATATCATTTACAATCCAGATGAAATATAATGAAATTGGAAAGAAGAAATTGGTGAACCCTCGAGGGGTCAGTGGTATGGTAAATGTAACATCCTAAGGTATTCTCTTTGTTTAGCCGCCTGTAAGCACATGGTTTTGCCCTCTTGGGATCCTATAGTTACCTAAAAGGCATCTCGAATGTCAAAGGCCACACCCTGACTACATATATGGCTTTCACTTTGGACGGGTCTAACTGATATGAGACTTTGAGCGCACCCTATCTACTGTGTCTCCCTTCCCCCTTCACCCATTCCGAGGTCCCTCAGGGTGTTAGGTCCCTAGCAGCGCTTGGTGTGACACTCTCCCCACCAACGGAAAAGACCGTCCTCGGCTCTGATACCATTATGTAACATCTTGATGTATTGTCCCTGTTTAGCCGCCTGTGAGCACAGGGTTTTACCCTCTTGGGATCCCATAGTTACCCAAAAGGCGCCTCGGATGTTAAAGGTCACACCCTGACTACATATATGGCCTTCACTTTGGACAGGTCTAACCAATGTGGGACTTTGAGCACACCCTGCCTACTGTGTCTCCATTCCCCCTTCACCCACTCCGTGGTCCCTCAAGGTGTTCGATCCCTAGCAGCGCTTGATGTTACAGTAAACAACCCACATGGTGAGGAGGCTATCTCTATTTCAGAACATTCTTGGTTTGTCGCAACCTCATAGTTTACTTCATCTGATGAATTCCAAATACCTTCCTCCAGGGGCAGCATAAGGTGACAAGGATTCATTTCCATTTGTCAACATTCAACAGTACTATATTTCCGTTGAATATGACAAACTTCAATCTCTACATTTCCCTTGGACTGAGGCAACATTGCAATGCATCAAGGTTGCTGGTTGGGACAACTTTCAGGCAATTCATCATCTTCGACTTGAAGCATTTTCTCCTCATGCCTTTGCATCTTTGTTGTTATGCCTTCCTTGAGCCAATGAATGCATTTAAGGGTGGATCATTTTCTCCCCTGGCTCTGTCGCTTCAATGTTTCTCAACAATACCAGTAGTCGACTGAGTAGAGTTGTCTTCTAAGTTTCGCCTTTTCATTGTTAGATGCTCAGGGAGGTTATATAGTTCGTCTTCGGCACGTTTCTCAACTTCATCTAGGTTGTTAAGACATTAGAAGTTAAAAGGTTGTTCTTCGAAATTTATTGTAACACAAATTTAAAGTTCCAAGAGAAGGAATCGAGGAGACCTATGGCCCAACTGCAATCAAGTCATTTAGACCGTTTGTTTCTTAACCCGTCGTTTCAGTTTTGTATATTGTTAATGAGTTGCAGAGAGTCTCTCTGACCTCAGTCGAATGAGCCATTTGGATATTCGAATGAATGAAACATCTATGAACTTTCTAAACCGTTGTTATAAACGGTGTAGAAAATTTCATTTGACTCTCTACCTCAAATCTTTTTAAACCGAACATGGTAAACACGGTTTATAAGCTCACATTCCCCCACTCAAGATGGGGGAGTATCATTCAATGAGTCATAGACTTCATCCGAATGTGTCCTTCGTTAGCAGAATGTGAGAGTCACTATCATTCGGATGTGTGAAACGTAATTCCAGACAAGCGGTTTGGAAATGAACGGTTTACATCCATTGATTACAGTTGGGTATAGGACTCCTCGATTCCTTCTCTTAAACATTTAAATCTTTGTAGCCATAAATTTCACCCTACAACCCTTCAACTTCTACTGCCTTTAAAACCTTGATATCCTTTCAAACGCCTAGTGTTAACAAACTTGAACATGATGTTGCTCCATGTATCCGTTTACACAGACTCCCCTAACCGAAGAATTGTATTCGATTCTCTACAGCTCTGACGATGTTGACAGTGAAGAGGGGAACAAACATGAGACTGAATGGAAGCAATTGATAAGCACTCCAAGCATCGATTATTCGTTATCAGTGTTATGTTTGTTTTTCTTTTTTATTGTCATCATCATCAATGGCTGAGTTCGCAACCAAAGGTCATCAATTGCTTCCTTCCCATGTAGCTTGTTCAATATATTCTGTTGGCCCCTCCCATCTAGCATTCATCTGGGTTTTTACCATATTCCATTGACCCCTCGAAGGATCAACAATTTATTCAAATGTTTAGTTCTATTGTATTTAATCTGGATTGTTAATGATATTGCACTCGCTCCTAGATGGTTCAACAGTTGCCTATTTGTCAGTTTCAATGCTATTTAATCTGCAGAAACAAGGAAGATGATAGATTCATTCAAATAACGAATAACAGATATTGTTCATTCGAATACCGGATAATATTCATTCCAATGTCAACCCTTTAAACTTACATTCGTGTCACCCCCTTGATGTTTTAACCGTTGTTCATGAATTGTTATTTTCCCAGTTTTATTTTTATTTTATTTATTTAATCCTATTTATCAATAACGAATAGCAATTAAACACTGCAATGGGGGACAATCATTCACTTACCGTAGCTGATGCTAAGGTTTAGAAAGGGTCACTTTCTATACCGTATGTAAGACAAACTGTTTAGAACGATCGACCCCTAAACATGCGTTTCTATTCGAATGACAGCAAGTACTCATTCGGATGTATAAGGTTACACATTCTACACCGTGGCTGATACTAAAGTTTAGAAAGGGTCACTTTCTACACCATATGTAAGACAAACGGTTTAGAATGATCAACCCGCATTTCTATTCGAATTGCAGTGTTGTTGACGACAAAGGTTTAGAAGGTGAAGACGCTGTATCCATTCGATTGAGTTCAGTGCCTCATCCGAATGCATCATTCACTGTCCTTTGCAAACCCACCCTAGTAACGTTCGATGCGGAAAGAAAACTTTCTAACCTGTACCTCCTAGGTTCGGTGTAGAAAGGCCCCGCGTAGTTTGAATTTCTCTATCTCCGTATTCTTTCTCAATAATGCACATATTGCATGCTGACAGGGTATGCCAGTCAAGTTCCAAGTCCGATAAGTGCATTGCTTCCTATTAATGAAGACCATATGCCTATCATCCCTTTCAGTCACCTCATACCCATCATCACCATTATAGAACACGCTACAACCCATTGCCAACTTCTTATTGTCCTCAAATAAAGAAACACTCTTTGGCTGAAGTTCCCCCTCCACCTACTTACATTTTTTTTACTGTCTGCCTACTTAGTCATCAATTTGATCCTAATCCCATCAATCATTGCAATAATGGGTAGATACATCAATTCATCAATCCAGGCATTAAAACTCTCACTTAGATTGTTATCTACAATCCATGACAAACATCTGGTACTAAAATAAGCTCTGACCCAACATTTTGGAGGATATGAAATTGATGCTTCTGCTGCTTCTCTACTTAGTGATCCCATGGCTTTCAAGTTATCATTGAATTGTTCTTCAAAGGTGCTCCATGCACATGAGAAGAACTTCTTCTTCAACTCATTTCCCCTCCATTTTTTACTTCAATTACCATATATGTGCCTAGCACACAGTCTATGCTCAGCCTCAGATAAGACCTCTGATACTACCACGTGCAAACCCTGTACATATATAACCGAGAAATTGCAATTATCATTTGAAAGGTCAATTATGAAATTCTTGAACTTGACAATAAAACATATCTTCTGCATGTCAGACATAATAATAATAAGCTGCCCATTTTCCAAATCTAATGATCTCTGCAACCATTTAAGAAACCACCTCCAGTTGATAGTGTTTTCCTTCTGAGTAATCCCCATAGCTATTGAAAAGAGGGAATCATCTGTATCAAGTTCGATCGCTGTTAGCAAAATGCCTCGAGCGATTCCTTTGAGGAAGTTTCCATCTAGCCCAATTATGGGTCTGCAGCCTGCCTTCACCTAGTCTATGATTGACAGTTTGAAAATACAATCATAAGTTTTATTAGGTAAGTTCATATTTTAAAAAGTTTCAACACATAAAAGTTAATCATCTTGTTACCTTTGAAGCATGGAAGCATAAATACAATCTACTGAACACCCTTTAGCCATTTTCAAGTGCCTCTTTGCTCAACTTGATTGATACATCAGATATAGGATTACAGATCTTCAGCTCATTGCAATACGCTTCCAAATTATTGAACTTATCAATATAACCCCCTTCTAACTCTTCCATAATGAGCCTCTTTGCCCTCTTGCACTTGTATTTACTCACATTTAGTTTCAAGTCAATCTCGACATCTTTCATGTTTGCAACTCTATATTTCGGCCTCTCTTGAACCTTCCTCCTGAAATACGCGGCCAACCACTTCACTGTTGCCCTAGGGTTCTTAAAAACCCTATTGCAACTGTGCTACAATAATAAAGTCTTGACTACCAGCCCCGGATTTCACCAATCTTTGGAAGCATATAGGACAAACGGGCATCCCTTTTGACAGTTGGCATGAACTCTCCATGACTCACTTTTAACAAGCCTCAACTTCACTCCTCCTTGTATGGCATAGTCATCTATTGCACGAACAAGTTCATTTTTATTTGCAAATGTCTCACCCACCATGAAAAAGGACCTCGACCCAACAGTATCTTCTTGGACTCTCACTTCTCTTGGAGGCCCATTAATGTCATAAATGGCAAACTCATCATCCTCATGATCATTGCTTTCATCACCAACATCTGTCGACACCAACTCACATGTGGGGCTTACATGATCATCTTCATCGTCACTATCATTATCACCCTTACTAACACTACTGTCACCCCACTACCATCCCCTACAGTGTTCAGATCATCACTATTGTCACTATATCCATCATTTTCTCCATTATCATCACCTACTGTACCGATTTTCACTTCTGTTTCCTTCTCACCAAACTCGATAGTGAAATTGCTTGAATAACCAAGCTCAGCTCTTAAACTATCTAAAAACCCAAAGTCCCATCACTAACTTCTTTCCCAAGTACGACAGCACTCTCCCCACCACACACCATTAAAGTTTAATCCTACGTTAATTACTATTACTCAAAATAGAAAGGTCTTACAATATAATCACTGACAAACAAAGATCACAGTGAGCAATGAAGTTTTGACATATACCTTAGACCGATCTCTCTGATGTTGCTTTCACGGGCACAACTTTCCTCTTATCACTGCATGTATGATAAGCACACCATTGAGCAATTGCTTGTGAGATAAATGGATGATAACTTGTGGTGACACGTAGAAATAATGCTACCTGTCATGTTTTAAACCCTTAAACACCTTTATTACATTACACTTCTACACCGTAGCTTATTTGAATGGTTAGGAAAGTTAAGAGTCTAATAAGGGATACAACTCATTTGAATAGGTGCAGCATATGAACTTTCTAAACCGTATCTGATTCGATTAAGCTCAATGACGCATTTGATTGCTTCAAATGTAAAATAATTGGGACAACTTCAGTCGAATGTACGATACGACTCATTCGAATGTATTCAGCATCTTCACTTTCTACACCGTGAACTCGCACTAATTTCATTTCGTCGAGGTACAAATTTAGCATCTTCATTCAAATGTGGGATAAAACCCATTCGAATAGATACAACACTTCACTTTCTAAACCGTATTACAAAGAAACGGTTTAGAAATCATTATTCGAATCAACCCAAGAACTAATTGATTGAGTCACTCTAACTTCATTTCGTCAAGGTATAAATTTGAATGCAGGAATGTCAGTTTAAAATGTTTACATTCGAATGAATAATATCCGTTATTCGAATGTAAGTTTAAAGCATCATTTGAAATACGGTTTGAAACGTTAACTTTCTAAACCGTAGTTGATAACAACGGTTCAGAAGGTTCACATATGTTTCCTTCATCCGAATGTGAATTTTCTCATTCAATTGAGTCACTCTAACTTCGTTTCGTCCATTCATTAGAATGATTCATAAAACTCATTCGAATGGATGCAGCGCACTCACTTTTTAAACCGAACCTGTGATCAACGGTTTGGAAGTCCATATTCGAATCAGTTCAATAACTCATTAGAGGGAGTCACAGTCACTCTAACTTCAGTTCTTCCATTCATTTGAATGAGGGATACAACTAATTCGAATGGATGCATCATCCTCACTTTCTAATCCGTACTAGAATATGACAGTTTAGAAATACTTAATCGAATCAGTAGAAGAACTTATTCGAATCGGTCACTTCATTCGCATGAATGATAAAACTCATTCAAATAGATGTAGCGTCCTCACTTTCTAAACCGTACCTGTGAACAAAGGTTTGAAAATCCATATTCAAATAAGTTCAATAACTTATTCGAAGGAGTCACTTTAACTTCAGTTCTTCCATTCATTCGAATGAGGGATACAACTAATTCGAATGGATGCATCATCCTCACTTTCTAAACCGTACTAGAATACGGCGGTTTAGAAATACTTAATCGAATCAGTAGAAGAACTTATTCGAATCCATCACTTCATTCACATGAAGGATAAAACTCATTCGAATGGATTCAGCGTCGTCACTTTCTAAACCGTAACTATGAACAATGGTTTGGAACTCCATAGTCGATTCAAGTGAACAAATCATTCGATTGAGTCTCCCTAACTTCATTTCGTCGAATGGGGTCTGCACGCATTCGAATGAGGCATAGTTCTCATCGGAATGAGATCAGTGTCGTCACTTTCTAAACCATAACTGAAAAAGGTTTGGAAACATCAATTTTCTGAACCGCGTTCTCTATGTTCGGTTTTAAAAGGTTTGGGTTTGGTATCTGAATGAGACCTACCTCTCATTCGAATGATAATCCTACTTGGCAAACTAACATGTAAATCAATTAATAAAGGTTTAGGGAGTTAAATAGCGTGGATGCTGACGTAGCAGTGTATCCTAGTTAGCAAACGGCCATCACAGCTTCCGTTAGCACAGGTGACAAGTTCAGCGTTTTCTAAACTTCCGTGGTGAATCTGATCCCGAGAAAACTTCCGGATACACAGTACTTCAACGCGTGTACTTCCGTGGTAAAAATTTACTTTACCCTTTTATTTATTTATTTACTTACTTAGTAGTACTTTTTTTTAATCTTGCTTTTGCCTTTTGGGAATGGTACAATATATAAGCGATAGAAATTCGTGAAAGGCAATCGACGGAGGGGCAAGGTCAAGGCTCAAGAGAACTCTTCTCGCTTTTGGATTTGGACCGAACCCTAGCTCTACATCGCAGCCATGTCGTCCAAGCAAGGTAGCTTCTTCTCCTATTTCCGTCATCGGAATCACCTGATTCTCCGATTCCGATGATTCTTCTATGTTTTGAACTTGAGCTTACGCCCCCGTATTTTTCGATCTATGAAATCCTCATGTTTTGATCTGTTAACTTGAACCTTAATTTTGCTTTCGTATATGATTAATATTTGGGTGTGTATGCAGGTGGAAAAGCCAAGCCTTTGAAGAAGCCCAAGTCTGATCAGAAAGACTACGACGAGGTACCTCATCGATCTCCTTTGGGATTTTGCCGCTCTTAAACGCGGGTTTCTAGATTATTGTGGCTAAAAGAATAGGAATTTATAAGTCACAATAGCTTTCCCCCCCTTTGGACCTGTATTAGATGGATGGATGGATAAAATGATTAGACCGTGCGTAATACTCTGCCTTCAAAAAGTTCGTTTTGGAAAAAATGGCAGAAAGGTATCTGATTTGTTGTTAGTTAAGATTCTATGAATAATTTGTTAATTATCAATTGTGAAATCTTGACCTATTTTTATAGACTTGCAACTGGTGTTCTTGCTGTAGCCTTATTTGGTACGAATATCAAAGGATTTTTCAAGGACTTAGTTTTTTACTCTTATCGAGCTTCTATGGCATGTTGGTGGTGCTCATCTTTTCTTTACGATTCTTTCATGTAAATTTTCTTGTTTGATCCATTAGAGATGAACTAATGGTTTTTGACCATGTTATATCCCATTTCTTGTTACCAAAGAAAGTTCAATCTAGGAAACTGATTTTAATTCTTCACTTGTCTTAAAATTTGCACCTTTCTTGGGTTACAAAAGTTGCCTTTCAAGACCAATGAAGTAAGGAAAAGGGATGGGGATCAAACAGTTCAATTTCACTTTATTCTGATATCACTGGCTAAAACTGGAATCCCATGCAAATAGGCCTATGAAATTTACTTGGTGATCGCATTCTAAACTGGAATATAGCCTCCATTCATCACACAGGGAAAACTGCTATGCTTGAGATCTTACGCTTGATTTGATTTATATCCATCTGTACTTTGCAGGTCGATTTGGTTAACATGCAGAAGAAAAAGGAAGAGGAAAAGGTTCGATGTTGTGTCTTTTTGTACTTACAAATTGGTTCATTGTTAATATGCCAATTCAAACCTACTTCTTTTGAATGTTTGAAACAGGCACTAAAGGAGCTGAAAGACAGGGCACAACAGAAGGGTGCCTTTGGAGGTTCTGGGCTGAAGAAGAGTGGGAAAAAATGAGGGGCTTTCCTAATATGATTAGTACCCCTTGCATACAGTGTTATTGAGCTATATGTTGCTTTTGAGAGCATGTCTCATTAATGTGGTCTTTCCGCTGGATACTTTCTTGCTTGTATTTGGGAAACCTAAGTGTGTTGTGTTACAAGCACAATAAATTGCTTGTTTGCAGCTTTCTTCTAACAATTTCTTGTTATTTATTGTTGTGAAATTTGATGGCTTTAGACGTGTTATACTCCTTTTGAAGCTATATATAATTAACAAATATTAATTGAATTGTGGTGATAAAAAGTTAGTTAAAATTAGTTAATGACAATAAATACGTAAAAACTGTATTTTTAATAAAAATATATATAATAAAAAATATCCTTGTTGAGATGTGTGTATATATAATAGAAAAAAGAAGGATGTGAATGATAGTTAATGTACTATATAATTATATACCTTGAAATTGCAAATTTCAGAGGGAAAAAGGTGACTGTCTGTGAGATTGACCTTCAATAACAAAAGTACCAGGTTTAATTAATTTCTAAGCCCCACATATCGTCCTGTTTCCCTCTGCAAGTAGCATGAAAAGGTTACTCAAAAAGAGCAACGTGAGTTAACGATCACTCAAACGGTCCCTAGGAAGGTGATTGCTTGAAAACTGATCTGTTTGATTTTTCATCATGTATGCAGTTTAAATCAAACAGTACTGATCGTAAATAGGTTGGATACACACATTTCTCGTTAGCTTCAATAATTTAGAATAGATTATATTCTCATGCAATAAAAAGACTCTTATCCTACGAGAATGGATCAGAACATAGATTGTAATTGTATTATAACGACAGTGATTTGGAAGAGATTTTGATTATAACTTGTAGTTAATATTTTACTTTTCTATATATCTGAATTCATGAATTGAATGAAAGGGCCGCCATTGCCTGTGGATACTAAATAAATCAATATGACTTGAACTTTATTGTCCTCATTAATATTACAGTATTACCGCCCATTTATCATTTCTCACACTACGTTAATTAAAACATGGAAACAAGGATTGAAGAAAAACAAACATAACCATGGTAAAAAAAAAACAGAAGAAGAAGAAGACATTAGGTAAGGAGCATTGTCATTGTTTCTCACATGGCGTAGGCATGCAAACGTTGAAGCAGTGATTTGCAATCCCGAACTACCTCTCAAGGGTGGGGATGTTGGCCTCTCGCTCTTTAGGTTCTCATGAAATGGGAGCCGTTTGTTTGCTTTTGTTTCGGCCTATCATTTCCAAATATATCTTCCTTTCCCCTCTCTACCCCCCCCCCCCCAAAAAATCTCTCGTCTTTGGTTCTCCCTGGAAAGCGGGGGTGATAAAGGATTCGGAACTCAACTCACAATCCAATTACGGCCCGGGCAAGCACAACAAAAGAAAGAACAAATTGGGTTAAGGAATGGCGTTTTAGTCTGTTCTGTTTATGCGATTTAAATTGCAGAGCAAGAAGCAGAACCCAGAGCCAGAACCAAGGGAAAGTTTTGAACTTTCCAATCGTATTACATTTTGGTTTAGCATAACTAACGACAAACCGGGGGGGGGGGCGCAAGATTTGAATATCAGAGCAAACGCCAGAATCTAGGGGGAAAAATGTTAAACCCTGAATTCTACCGTATGAATTTGCATGATTGAGTTGGAAGAAAAGCAAGCACAAAGAAGATTTCTCAGGAAGTTCTGACGCATTCGGTATGACAAGTGAAAATGGGTATGCCAGATAAAGTCTGATTTGATCCGTGTGAGCAACAAAACAGAGACCGGGTTGTGAGGTTGATGACGAGAGGAATGGATTTGTGGGGAAGCACTTGGAGTAGAGAATTTGTGGCAGGTGGTATAGGGGGTGTGGTTGGAGTGATATCTGGTTATCCATTAGACACGCTCCGCATCCACCAACAGAATTCAAATATGGCAACTTCTGTGTTCAGCTTATTAAAAAATGTGGTTTCCAAGGAAGGCCCAGCTTCTCTCTACAGAGGCATGGCTGCACCTTTGGCCGCTATTGCTTTTCAGGTCTTCTTTTCCCTATCATCTCTGTCCTTTCTCATCCTTTATGACACAATTAATCCACATGAAGCCAAAATCTTTAATCATTATCTCATAATGATCATTCTTGTTATTTTACCCGTTTGTTACAGAATGCTATGATTTTTCAAACTCACGCAGTTCTCTCGAGAGCCTTTGACTCGTCAGTCTCAGCAAATAGCCCTCCTTCCTACAACAGCGTTGCTCTAGCAGGGTTCATAACTGGTGCTTTACAAAGCACGATTGTGTCCCCAGTAGAACTGGTCAAAATTCGGCTCCAGCTTCAGGGCAAGGGCCAATTAACAGAATCCTGTAAAGGTCCTTTATCGGTCACAAGGAAGATATGGAATAGAGAAGGTCTTCGAGGCATATTCCGAGGATTCAGCATCACTGTCCTCAGGGATGCACCTGGTCATGCTGTATACTTCTGGACATATGAGAATATGAGGGAACAACTTCACCCAGGCTGTAGACAAACTAGTCAAGAAAGCTTGAGTACAATGCTAATAGCAGGAGGATTAGCTGGGGTACTCAGTTGGATTGGCTCTTACCCTTTTGATGTTATAAAGACAAGACTCCAGGCTCAAACACAATCATCACTGAGATACACAGGCATTCTTGATTGCCTGCGAAAGAGTGTCAGAGAAGAAGGACACAATGTTTTGTGGAGGGGTATAGGAACTGCAGTGGGTAGAGCTTTTATAGTGAATGGTGCTGTGTTTGCTGCTTACGAGATTGCCATGAGAAGCCTGTCAAACAATGGAAGTAGTAGCACAAACAATCTAGGAGATCCATCTTTTTCTAGGAACAAAAGGCAGTGAGACAACGAACAAACAAGTGTCTAGGAAACAATAAAAGTAAGATTTCACATTTGAACATCAATTGCCTAATGTACATGTTATATGAATATACGAGAATGTTTAATACAAAGTTGGCAAGTTATGTTCGCAGTATTCATAAGTTAAGCAAATTAGAAACATTTAATGAAGATAGTCTTTCGTACCACGCCCCTAATTCGGAGACTATACTTGATTTCCCTTCAAAACGCTATGTTCAGAAACAGACATGTTCATCCCGTCACAATTAAATGAGACATTTCTCAATGAATGATTGTATCTCTCGTTTTACCATAAATAGTGTCCTTGAATCTGTTTTTCAAGGCAGCTGAACACGTATTAATTACCCATTCAACATAAGTAAGAAATGGAGAACTCAGAAGCGCCACCATCGCGAAGAGAAATCAAGACAAACAATGATGGCAGGTCATGAATTTTTTCCGTGAATTGTTTACACAACGTAGACCCAGAGAAAGTCCCCCCCCCAACCAAAAAAAAAATAAGAGGGCCAAGCATCTAAAGATCCAACTGTAAATTCATATCATCGTCATTGTCAACCATTATCGCGTTCATAAGCCCGATACATTTCTAAGAACTCGAAGGTCGAAGCACATTCCTTGCACTGAAAGTTAAACAAGTTTAACATAGAAGGCAGAGAAATCATTCCAATTCACCAAGGCAATACAGCGCAACTCGAAGAATGGTAAGCCAAATTCAGATCATGCGGAGTAAAACTATTACTCATATAGATGAAGCATATTATCTGATATCGCTACAAATTTAGACCTATAAACTCAATCACAAATGGTCCTTCTATCAACTCATCTTTGCAATTTAGAGCAAACAGGCGGTAAATGGTAAATCCATCTCAAATCAATATGTAGAAGTATATACTCTATTCCCGTTACAGAAAAAGGTTCTTTATGCTCAGCCACATAAATGGCCTTGCTGATACAGCTATATGTGCTATAGGATGAATAGGCCAACG